>CBVK0100413718.1:0-19356 GCA_900067695.1 Picea abies
GACATTGCCATTATCTGGTTACCACGCCAGGGCAATGACCCTTGGTTGCATGGCCAAGGGAAAGGGGGTCTCATCACGAGCCAACCTTGTCATTTCTGCGAAAATACTCGTGGGTAACACTGTCAGCTCTGGTCACCACGCCAAGGCAGTGTCCTCTGGTCAGACCTTGAAAGAAAAAGTAATGAAGAAAGAATAAAGGCAATAAAGGGGCTTGGAAAAAACTGCATCCATGATAGGTACATCTTGCCTCCTACAAAGGCACCCACGGATAATACCTGCCCCTGGTCTTCACTGTGTCTGGACATCCTTAGACCATATCACCTCGTATTACATGGCTTGAACAATGTCCTTTGGAAACTTTCCTCTTCTTATGGATACTGGCCCAATAGGTTACCTTATCTTTTTCTTCAGCTTTGTATAGTAGATCAGTGTAATATCTTTGAGCTATTAGAGGATATGCTAAGGGTTTTATGCATGTATTTGATAAAATTAATGATGAGATATGATTGACATTGCTATGATCCCGAGGACTAATGAGCCCATGGAGGGCGAAGTTTTTGATGTGCAGGACCATGCCCGACGGACAGGTACCAGTGGACCAGTACACATGGGGAGATGATTAGCTCGGACCTCCATGGGGCTGAAGAGCCCATCAGATGGTTGTTGGGATCCTATCAGTGGCAGAGACAGGACAGTGTTATGATGAGCCTTTGCACATGAAGAAAAGAACGACGTTCCACCCATGACACTTTGGCTGAGCCCGACCTAGGGGGGATGACCCATTTTAGATGGAACGTTTTCCTCTTGATGGACAGGACGTCATCCAGGAGATTCAGGCGTCATCTTGAGCGTGTGGCAGTGTGATGGGATTACTGGCACGTGTGGCAGCTTAGAGGAGCCCTAAAAGGGCTAATGCCTGACTTCTGGATGCTGGACATGCCCAAAAAGGGCCAACGTCTCCCTCAGAAGGGCTTGACGTCCCACCTTTTGCTCATTTTGTGTTTTTTATTTAACAGTTAATGTAAAAACAGTGTAAATTTTGTAGTCAGCCTTGTCGGCTGTTTTAATGACCTATTTTGTAAATTAAAGGTCATGGAATGATATATATTGAGGATGTTTTTCCCTCATTTGGACATAACACAACTCACTCTCTTGTGAGATCTTAATTCTTGCGCCCTACTAGGGTATTTTTGGTGTTTTAAAGTGAGGCGCACAACTCTTGAAGGAGGATTTCTCTTGGCATTTATGGAATTTCTCTCATGGAAGGTTTACAACTAGGGTTTGCATATGCTCTTCTTCATGATATGTAAGTGTTTTTCCTGCAAAACTTCTTGATTGAATGGTTGTAGGTTAGTATTCTTGCATTTACTTATGAATTTGCTGATTTTAAAACCCTAGGTAGCAAGCACACAAGTAGGTCATTGCTACATGTCCCTTTGTTGAGAAATAGTTTTCAGCCATTGAAGAAAGAAGATATAGCCTAGCCGTTGCTACACTTGTCTTCCTTTTTTCTGAGCTAGCGTTGAAGTTATAGGTTGAAAAGAGGAGACGTCCTAGGCCTAGTTGACTACACCTAGGGTTTCACCTTCTAGGGTTTGAAGGCCTTGCCTTTGCAACACTTTATCCCTTAAATTTATACTTTGAGCTAGCCGTTTTGCCAAGTTTATTTAGAGGAGGAAAGAGCACGATGCCTTGCTTAAGCAACACCAGAGTGAGCCTCTTTCCCCTAGGGTTTTGATTCTAGGGCCCTGCCATTGCAGCACCATAGAACCCTACCTTCCAGTCTCTAAGTTTTAATCCTCCTGAGACCTTGTGCCCTTGCTTTTGACTCCATATACCCTAAGGCACTGGTTAGATCTCCAACGTTGAGCCTTTAGTGTGCAAAACCACCTTTTAAAAACCTAAATTCAAAACCCTAACTAACATTACTAACAAAATAAAGGCTGACGTCATAGTGAATATCTCATCTTGACGCAACAAAGGTGTAATAATAAGCAATTGAGTGATGATGTCAAGCATTTATTGAACAAATCATTGATTGAATACACTGTTGGCTTGGTCATTTGGATAGATATTGATGAATTGATGATCTTTCTTAGGCTAATTAACAAAACGTTGACTTTCATCTTGTATCTATTGCTTTGCTTATTAAATGAAATCAGATAGTTAAAAAAGTACTAACCCTTTGAGTTATAGCCTGCAAATATATATATATATATATATATATATATTGTGTTGTTATTATCTTGTTCCGGGCAGGTGTTTTCAATAGGGCCTACACTTCTTTTATTGGCTGATTAGCCGGACTATCTGATACTGGTGGTAACCTGCGAGGAAGGAAATCTTAACACTTGACCTTGTATCCTTTGCCTCTTCAAACTCCAGGTTACCGGGGACGTCTCCCTTGGGCTAACCTCCCTAAACAGAAAGAACCTCCCCATCGAGGTGACATTGGGTGGGGAAGGTTCCTGTTACGTTAGTTTGTCCTCTATCCTATAGCCTGTGACCTGAAATACAAACTGCGCGATAACAAGCCCCTTCTTCCCACAAGGCAAGGTACAACCCTTTCTAGCTTGGCAAACCCAATGCTCGAACCAATGTAGGGGAAAGATTAGAGGGACAATGATGAAAAGTGGTAAATATGGAAGGAATGGACGATGACCTTTCATAGACCCACCCAGTGGCAACTCATCCCTAAGGGAACCAACTTACTAGGGCACTTTGTCATCCCCCCAGGTGTGGACAAGTTAAAGAGCATAATTTCCAAGCAAACATCATGAAACAAAAGAGAATTCAGTGCACATATTCAAATGCTTTGAAAATCAGAGTGACACATACCATGATACCCAGACTCATTACCTCATGGAGCAAGACCCACTGCTACTTCAGAATCAGGCCGATGGGATGGATGCTACTGCTGTTGATAGATAGGAGGCACTGAAGAAAAGATGGGCCCTCTAGGGCCAAGCTCAAGTCATATGGCTCTTGGTACTCCATGTCGAGAACTTGTGGGCCTCGAGACATAATCTCCTTAGTTATCCCTAGGATAGGGGATAACAGGGTGCAAGGCTAAAGGTAACTCAAGAGGGATGCCAATGTCAGCACACAACCCTCTTCTCACTTTAGACCAACTCTCCTCCAGTATAAGGGGGTATCCCTAAGGTTAGGATCACTAAGACATAAAAAATTAAGGCTCAAAATGAAATGAAGAGTAGTCTTAGCAAAACAAATTTTTATTAGGTTATTTAAATTGATTTTTAGGGTGGTTGATGGGGCAAAGACTAGTGCCAAAGATCCAAAGGGCATATGGGGTCAATGAAGACTCTATGAGGGCTGAAAATGAATGATATATGTAAGCAATTACTGCTGTAATAACACATAGAAAATCGCTATGACAACAGATCTATAATGGTCAGAAATTATGATTGTGTAGGTCCTCTAGATGTACTCTACTCATACACATGCTAGGCAAATAAAGAGTGATTTATTTCCATACATAAAGATACTATGAAACTCTTCCTTTGAATGACAAATCACAATACTTTCATTCTGAAAATGAAAACAATGAGAATGAATTGGCATAACCGTTTTCAAGCATCCTTTCCCAACAGCTGGCTGCCCTACTTGAGAACTTTATAGCAGCAAAATTTAAAGAGATTCCATCACATATAAATCAGCAACATATGGAAGATGGATTGCCATGATGTTCAATACAAGCCAAAAACCAAGAGTATAAGTGTCTCCTCAAACCATCAACAACCATTACAATAGGAGGAACCTCTCTTATATATAGTTCAAGGCTCAAAACCTCCTCAATATAAAATAATAATATTCAAAATGATATCTGTAATGTCCCCACTTTTGGACATTATTCCATTACAGAGTGTTATGCTGACCAGAGTAGCTAGATAGGGGTGATAGCGAGTACAAGAGCTATTGAGGGGTTTTATTGGGCCCAACTTGCATCGTTCATCATATTTCATCATCAGGATCCATTCCGCACAAATTGGCTTTGGTTCCGTTGCATTCCGACGATTTCCGTAATTTTGAGTTATTATGGGCTATATGTTAATTAAATTCACTAAGAATGTCATATTGGGCATAATACATGGAGGAACCTCTTAGTGCAATAGCTCATCGTAATCGAGAGGAATAGTACTATAGGATAGGATGATGAGAAGTGACTTTCAGTGGCCAGAGAAGCCACAAGGAGGGATAATTCACTTTTTAGAGGTAAAATGATTAATTAATTAATTAAAGTGATTTAATTAATTAATAATAAAATAAAGTAAAAGTCACTTGGAGAGACAAGGTAAACAGGGAGGATAAAAGAGAGAAAGGGGCCTCTATTCTCTCATTATGTTGTTTATTAGTTTGATATTTGGCTTCTTGCTAGTGAGCCCATGCACTTGGGGGTTTTGAGGGTTTTGACTTAACAAACCCTAGAGATCAGATCGGTTGTGAAAGATCCCACCCAACCTAGTCCAAGCTTGGTCACGGAGGTGAAAGATTCCTCCCTCACCATTCTACATCAGTCTATTCCAAATACATGTGGATTCTACAGCAGTAGCAGGCTCAGAGAGAGAGACAGTTCGCATTAGTGAGGGTTTCCAGCAGGAGGGCGCACCACTTTGAGGAGAGTAGCTCGATCTGGAAAGAGGAGAAGGAATTTGGGAAAAGGGGCTTCTGGGTATTCTTTGTATGGCCTAGGGTGCCTTCTTTAACCTATTCCGAAGGGTTTTACTCAATCAGATTATTTATTGGAGCTTGGCATGAGATAGAGAGAAGGAGGGCGCACCATAGATTGAGGATCTAGTCTTTTGGTGGGTCAGTTCTTCATTATTCATCCCGAGACTTTGCCAGGGGGTTTCCCTTGGCCCGATCTATAGTTTGGCACCTTTCTCAGGGGATTTGGTAGCTATTCTTGGAGGCTGAATTATTGGCTTGGTTCAGCTAGGAGGGTGCATTTGTCATTGGAGACACTATGGTTTGGGGGTCTTCCAGTTGATCTATTGCTCTAAGACTTCTCATACCTTCTTGCCATCATCAGATCTACCTTCTCATGGAGTTTTGTAGTGCTTTGAGGCCATCAGAGAGGAGGCTGTACTTCCCTTGATCTATTTCAGCCAGTACTTGCGCATTGTGAGAGAGAAGGCATCACATATAGCAGAGGGTATCCATTGGATTGTAGTGTTACTTGGTCTTCAGCTTGGAGAGGCTTTTGGAAGCCTGGATCTTCTTCTATCTTGTATCTTGGAGGCTTGGTCAGCCCAACACTCTATTCACTTATATGTATTCCAGATTTGCACCATTTTGTATGAGGTCAGAGATCTATTATCAATAAATCAGATTATAGGTATTCATGGTTATTTCTTGTGTTGTTGATCTTGCATCTCGTTGAGTACATTTCATTGTTGTATCTTCTTTGATTATTGGTTGCAAACACACATTAAACCATCATATTAAACCCTAGTGCAACTCATGAGACCTAAGTTTGCAAAGTGTTTGACGAAATGCCACAACTAGAAACACATAAAAATCAATGAAAACACAATGTTCCTGACATCTTGGCTTGGGAACATTACAATATCCTAGATCTCTTCTAGGAATGCATAAAATAATAAAACCCTAACCAACCTAAGAGACAAGTCAAATAATAGATAAAGCAGTAAGTAATGAAGATAGCTATGCCACATGTCTCCTCCTCAAAGTGTGATTGACCATGTCCATGTGCTCCAATGCCCCTCCTCAAAGTTCTCCAAGAAGGTTGATTTGCCAACTAGGTCTCAACATGTTTGTAAGAAGTCCTCAAAGCAGGGATTGACCCTTGTAAGAAGTGGTCAAATGCTAAAAGTAGTCCTCATAGCAAGGACTTCTCGTCAACTCGGCCTCCAAGAAGTAATAACTCATCAAAGAATGTGCAAATGACTAGATCCATGGAGTAAGGAATCAATAGGCCATGTGCTAGCATCAATCCATGTGTCATGTCATTAAGTTAAATCATTGGCTCCAAGAAGCAAGGAGACAACCCCATCCAACAAATAATAAAATAGTCACATGCCTCAACATATGTGCCAATGGAGGGGAGACTAGGGTTGCACTCCACTATGACATGTGATCCAACTCATCATAACCTAATCAATAAAAAAAGGCATCCACATAAGCAAGGGTGTCCAAATAATGAGCATCCAACCAAGCTAAAATGTGCTAGAACTAGTTGTTGGGAGGGATAGAACCACCTAGAAATGTGTGCACAAAAGGAGCACTAAAGTAGAATCACATCTCCGTGATGTCAAGATACTAAGCCAATGTGTAATAAGCCTAAAAGTGCTAGGGCATCAATCTTATAGGAACATTGATCATCACATCTCACCAATGTCTTGCAAGGTGATGGCTAGACCAACGGAAAACCATGTGTAAAAGTGAAGTGTCCATAAATGATGAGCAGATATACCAATAACCTTATAATGTTATAGCTAACAATGTGATCTAGGGCGCTCCATCATCAACCCAAGGTTAAATTACTGAAAATCCTAATATGCTCTGGGGGCACAAGCAAATAAGTGTGCAAGATCCACTCTCCTCTAGACACCTCACGTCCATCAGTGGCGATGGTCGACAATGTCACAAGGGAAGTGTCGAGGAAAGTATGTGCACCTGTAACAATGCCCTTGTGTCCAAATGGTTCATCCATACCATCCTGCAAACCTTTAACATGTGTGATGAAAATCACAAGGGGTGTGATGAAAATCATAGTTCGCATGATGAGAATCACGAGGGAAAGACCTCATACAACATGAGGGGTAACTCTTGGCTTTGTTTGGGGACATGCACACTTTAAGAAGAGTGTGAACTACGGAACTTGTATACTTGCTATCATTAAACATGAAAGAGATGAGATCATGAGGTGGGAGAGGTACCATGCCCTCATCTTGAAATGCCACATAGGAAATGGAACCAATACTACAGTGTCCATAATATCGAATACATCAAAAAATGTTCTAAAACAAAACATGAGAAAAATATGTCAAAGGGAACATAAAGTGAATCCTAATCTACCATGCCCTCATCTCGAAACCCCATATAGGAAATAAAACCAATATTGTAGTGTCCATAGTATCCAATACATTAGAAATTGCTCTAAATCAACACATGAGCAAAATATGTCAAAGGTAACAAAAAGCAAATCCTAATCTACTATTCAAAAGGACTTATTCTCCTATTCTACTAATCATTAGAGCTTTTTTATTCTACGCTAGTTATGGCACTAAATGCCGTTAGAGTAATACATTTTAAGATATTGCCCATTTCTGGGCAATGGTATCTTTTCTTCATCTAGGTGACTAAGGTAGAAATAATTTGAACCAACAATGTCTTCTATTTTGTAGGGGTCGAGCCACAACGTGTTGAATTTTCCATGATTTCTTGGCTTTACGTGTCTTCAATCCCACATAAGCACTATGTCACCTCTTTGCATCATTTTGGAGCGGGCCTTTTTGTCGAACTTTCCTTTGACCTTCTCTTGATTTCCTGCTAAGTGATCAAATGCATATTTGTGAAACTCATAGAGCTCGACTAATTGGTCAATTCTTGCTTGAATTGTTTCTTGATTAGATGTGAAATGCTGCAATAACTGATACACTGGAATCTTGAGATGAATGGGCAAAGTGACACTCATCTCGTATACCAACTTAAATGGGCTTTTACTTGTTTCTTCTTTCTTGTTATCACCCACAATCTTCTTAATAATTGCCATCAGGTTCTTGTTACTGGATTTCGCTAATCCATTTCCTTGTGGGTAATAATTTGAAGAATGAGATAGGACAATGCCATGGTCAAAACAAAATGATTGCAATTCCCCGGAACTAAAAGCCTTGACATTATCTATTGTTATCTTTGTAGGAATTCTGAATCTTGTTATTATCTTGTCTTTTAATAATTCCATTACAACCTTGTTTGTTTCTCTCTTGTTGGGAATTGCTTCAACCCACCTTGTAAAGTAATCAGTGGTGGTGATTATCCATTTAAATCCATTCCTCAAATTTCTTGTGAATGCTCCAATAATATCAAGACCCCATTGTTGAAATTGTTCCTCCACCACCATGAGCATTTAATGGTAATGCCACCAACTTTTGTTTTCCAACAAAGAGTTGACATGGTGGACATGCCCTCAAGAAGCAATGCACATTAGCAAAAATACCCGACCAATAATATCCTGCTCTTAAAATCTTATTAGTAATTGCCCTTGTTGCATAATGTACACCACAAATCCCATTGTGCAACTCCTCCATGAGTCTTTTTGCTTCAATTTCATCAACACACTCAAGAACTTATCCCTTTGGTTCCTCCATCCTAATCCTTCTTGAATAAAACAATACTTAACATCTTGTAATCTCAAAGCTCTCTTTCTGTGATTGACCAAATGATCAGGACATGACAAATTTCTTAAATAACACACAACATCCTTATACTGTTCGTAATTTTGAAGATCATCAATAATTGCTAGCATTGTTTTTGTCCCTTCTTCATTCTCCATGTCCAAGGCCCTTTCATTTCTCTTTGTTAACATTTTCGCCAAACCTTGACCCTTCGCCAGCTTAGTAGGCTTTATCTCTAAATCATACTCTTGGATTCTTGATATCCATATGTTAGATTTTCATTAGTTTCGTTGACATTAGATTTACCATAACATTTTTATCTTCTTGAATAAAACAATACTTAACATCTTGTAATCTCAAAGCTCTCTTTCTGTGATTGACCAAATGTTCAGGACATGACACATTTCTTAAATAACACACAACATCCTTATACTGTTCGTAATTTTGAAGATCATCAATAATTTCTAGCATTGTTTTTGTCTCTTCTTCATTCTCCATGTCCAAGGCCCTTTCATTTCTCTTTGTTAACATTTTCGCCAAACCTTGACCCTTCACCAGCTTAGTAGGCTTTATCTCTAAATCATACTCTTGGATTCTTGATATCCATTTGTTAGATTTTCATTAGTTTCGTTGACATTAGATTTACCATAACATTTTTATCTTCTTTTAACATTCAATAATCATATACTGAAATGTATAAGCAACAGATAAACAAGCACAAGAGGACACAAAGATTTATCCTGGGAAAACCCCAAACTCGGGGAAAACCCTAGCCAACTTTTCTTAGAGAGAATATTCCAATATAACCATGAACAAGCTCTAATCACAAGAGAAAACCAACAATGAAGAACCCTGATAACAAATACTTATCTCTTCTTCTTGTCAAACCCTAGCGAGGGTAGACAACTGATTAACACCAAGATAGCACACCACAGGGCTGGCACCAAGATAGGTGCATTAGTAGAAATGGCACCATAGAGCTGGCACCACAGAGCTGGCGCCATCGGTTACTGGTAACTGCAACTTCTATTGCGACTGCAACTGCAACTGCTACTGCGACTGATAACTGGCACGAAGCAACTAAGCAACACCACACAACCTTAGCACAACTTCTGTAGAGGTAGTGCACAAGAGAAATCACCAAGAGCCACCAAGAATATCCTTCCCCAAGTGGGGCGCACTCTCTAAGAGAACCAGAGACAAGAAATAACGAAATTGTTGCAACTATAGCTGTAGCTGCTTAGTGCACACTCCAGAAGGAGAACTATCTGACTCTCCAAATGAACTAAGCCAGACTTGTATTTATACTAATCTGGGCGCCTGTCTGGGGCCAACTTCTTATTCTGGGTCTTCAGCTTTACTTTATTATTTCTGTGGGCTGACTTTTCTTCCTGGAAATTATATTTCCACTTTATTATTATTTTCTGTGGGTCAACTTCTCCTCTGTGGTCTTTTATTTCACTTTATTCTTTTTCGGGGTGTTCTTCAATTGTTCAGTGGTCTTCCTTTGACTTCTTGGAATCTTCTTCTTCTCTAAGAAAAGTTGTCTAGGAGGGTATACCTCCCGCAGCTACCAAAACATCAACACTCCCTCTTAGCTATGGAGCTATTCTTCCACGATGTTTTCTTTTAGTAGTCCACTGACTACCTTGCAATCATCTAGTATCCCCAAGGCCACCACCATGCAACAATAGCTCCATCCTTTGCTATAGTCTTTATGACTGCTGCAATCAACTGGTAGCACTAAGCTACTACCATGCTCTCCAAGAATCAACTAGCAACACAAAGTTACCACCATGCTGTCACGACTACATTGCAATCAACTAGTAGCACTAAGCTACTACCATGCTATCCAGTAGTCTCTCAACAATCAACTAGTAGCACACAACTACTACCATGCCATCGGTAGCTCGAATCATCCGTCACGGTCTCCAAGACTATGCTGCAATCATCCAGTAGCACACCACTACCCATACTGTCCAGTAGTACACAACTACTGCCATAGTCCTCTTGACTATGCTGTGATGTTCCTTCTTCTTTTCTTGCAGTCTTATTCACACCCATCCACCTCACATGGTATGGGCAAGAGTGCCTCCATAGCCCCATTCAAACCTAGCCACCTCGCATGGCTCAGGCAAGGCTATCCCATGGTCCAAGATCATGCTCCAAGTCTTATTTGCAACTAGCCACCTCGCATGGCATAGGCAGGACTTGCCACAAGTCTTATTCACACCTAGCCACCTCGCATGGCATAGGTAAGACTTGTACCGGGTTGTGATGTTTCTCCTCTCCCAGTAGTCTTGACTCTTATTCACAACTACCCACCAAACATGGTGTAGGAAAGATTGCGACCATAGCCCCAATCACACCTAGCCACTTCACATGGCTTCGACAAGGCTATGCCATGGTCCCAATCACACCTAGCCACTTCACATGGCGTAGGCAAGACTTGTACCAGGATACTCATTACTCCCTCGGTCACTTCACATGACTGATCTGGGAAACCCTTGGCCAAAGAGAGAGCCCGTTGTAGGAGAAACATCAAGCCTCCCTCTCAACGAGGGTGGACATTCTGTATCACGCCAAGCTTGTCTCTGAAGTACTCATACTTCACTCTTGACAAAGGCTTGGTGAGAATGTCTGCTGTCTACTCATCAGTGGATATGTAATGGAGCTCCACAACTCCTCTTTGCACCATGTCTCGGTTATAGTGGTATTTGATCTCTATATGCTTCGACTTATCACGAAACACAAGATTCTCTGACAATTTCACACAACTTTGATTGTCACAATGTATCAAAGTTGGCTCCAACTCTAGATCAAATAACCCTGCAAGCAACTTTTGGAGCCACATTGCTTCACGACTTGCAACACTGGCCGCAATATACTCTGCCTCTGCTGTACTGAGTGCCACTGACGTTTGCTTTCTGCTCAACCATGAGATCACGCCTGATCCCAAACTGAGGCAACACCCTGAGGTGCTTTTCCGGTCTACTGCACTCCTTGCCCAGTCAAAGTTTGTATAATGCAGCTTCACATCTCCATCCGAGACATATCTCAATCCATATCCGACTGTACCATGTAGGTACCTCAACACATGTTTTGCAACTATCCAATGTACATGTCTAGGGTCAACCATGTACTGACTCAAAGTGCTCACTTCAAAACATATGTCCGTATTAGTGTTAGCCAGGTACATCAAGGATCTGATCAATTGTTTATACATCGTGGGATCCACGAAATATGAAGATGAATCACTCAAGAGCTTTAGATTTGTCATCATAGGTGTGGCCATGGACTTGTAGTCCATCATCCCGAATCTTTGCAGGATCTCAACAGTATATTTCCTTGGCTAAGGAAAATCTCATTTGGCCTCTGCCACACCTCCAATCCCAAGAAATAATGCATCAAACCTAGATCCTTCATCTCGAACTCTGAAGTGAGTTCCCTCTTGCACCCATCTGTGAGCTTCTCATTCCCTGTAAGAAACAAGTCATCCGATATAAACGGGCAACCATCCCCAAGCTCATAAAAAATAACTGTCTGGCATATCTTGCCCTGGGTGACTACTTAAGCTCGTACAAATCCTATTTCAATTTGTGGACATGAGACTCTTTTTCATGTATCTTGTGGCTGCTCTATGTACACTTCTTTTGGCTACTCGAGCAAGTGTCTCGTCATAATCTTCTCCCTCTTTCTGGGAGAATCCTTTGGCCACAAATCAAGCTTTGTACATCTCTATGCTGCCCTCTGCAGCATGCTTGATCTTGTAGATCAACTTGGAAGTCACCACTACCTTCCCTTCTCGTCTCGGAACCAAGGAAAAAATCCATATCCCAGTCCTTCTGACTGGCTTCCTCCCCTATCACTGTAGCAAAGTCTACAAGGGAGTCCTCCCAGAAGATCTCACATCTCCTAGAAGTCTCTGAAGCATGATCTAGCCTCCTCAACTCATGGCATCTGTCCGTCAGTCCTGGAAGACATCTCTCTCTTCCATATGAATCTGAGGAGGAATACTTTCTGAATGAAAGTCTCTAAGCCATTGATGCTCTCTGAGATCATGCTCACTTTGAGTTTGCATGCTCCCTCTGAAGCTTGACTCCTTTGAGTCTATATATTCTTTGGAGCCATCTGCTCCCTCTGCATGTGCTGACCTCCTCTGAAGTCTGATCTCCTATGAACTGTCCTGGGGAGGTTGCTCCTCCCTATTGGATTCTAAGGGCCGTCTCCCTCTGAATTTTAGCTCCTTCTGAGTTGGTACTTGGTGGGGCTGCCTGCCTCACCACTGGTGGAGCCATCTGCTCCTCCTCATGATATGGCTCATCAATGCCATATATCTGTATCCCCTTTGCATTCTGCAAAGTATCACGGGACCATGCTGGTCTCTTCCTGGTCGCTGCAATGATTCTGGGTAGGCCCTTTTGGCTCTACTAACTCTTCCTGATGATTTGAAGAGTGATCAACTAAACTAGAGGGATCTTGTATGGTCATCTTTGGAGCCTTTTGCTCCTTACAATAAATCTCCACATGAGATGCTTTGTATCCTACAAAAGTACCCTTCTTGCCAGAAGGTTTTAACTTCGTCCTCTTCTTCTTCGGTACATGGATGTATACGGTCGTGTATACAACTTCTTATATGGATAGTCTGCTCCATGTCTCAAACTAGAGACCATCTAACATGTTGCCTCTTGCAACCATCACTATAGCTCCCTCTCAGAGTTATCACCTGTGACCTGCCCAGAACAAGAGCAACAACAAGGGAAAACAACAGACAAGAATAATACTCTTATAATAATAATATAAAAAACAAGAACGAGAACAATGGTCACAATAGTTCCTTCTCAGAGCTATCACTTGTGACTTGCCTGGAACAAAAATATAATAATAAGAAATAATAACAACACTCTTCTAGTGTTGTGACCAATCATTCCTCCATGGTAACCTGCCCAGAACAAGAAACAAGAACAACAACATCTCCATGGTAACCTCCATGGAATTTATAAGATAACCTGCCTGGGACAAAGTCAACAACCAAGAACATCTTCTAGAGGAGATCAATTTATCTTGTAAAAAAGTGCATCATTAATACTGAACAATGAGCATTTACTTAATGATCATCATGTCAACAATATTCAAGTGTTACAAAACATTTGATAGCAATACTAGTAATAGAACTCTAAAGACTGCTATTCTAGTTACAACACTTACTTAAGCTGTAGCAATATAAAATATCAAACCTGATATGCAAACCTGGAGTCTAGTTGCTGATCTCCCATTTGAGTTGTCATATACTATAGGAGACATCGTCACTGCTGCCTCCAACTCTTGAGCTTTCTCTAAGTGCATTAGATCTAAGATCATTTTGGATTTACTGTCACTGCTTGGATAAATGTCCTTTTGCCAAGTGTATGTCTCTTGCAAACACCCTCATGATATAACTTATATACAAGTGCATACCTTTGAAACTTGTAGCACCATCCAACCTGAATTCTAATCTGAGACATTACATCAACAATAAGAAGTTAGAAATCCGAATCAGAAGGTTCAATGTCTAGGAAAATGTCAACAAGCTTAAAAACCTAAAATTTATTTTTGACGGAATGTTAATTTGAGAAGTGCAATAGGTGTGCTAGAGTAGGGTGAGTTGATTAGTGGTGGAGTTTGTCCCAATCGACTTTATAACAAGTGCTCAACGAGCTTGACAAATAAAAATGTGCAGCGACAAATTTCAGCAATGTGGCATATCTCAGGATCTTCCTTCCAGCGGTTAGACTGTTCTGAAGGTAACCTCGCTCTGAAACCATGTTAGATTTTCATTTGTTTCGTTAACATTAGATTTACCATAGCATTTTTATTTTCTTTTAACATTCAATAATCATATACTGAAATATATAAGCAACAGATAAACAAGTACAAGAGGACACAAAGATTTATCTTGGGAAAACCCCAAACTCGGGGAAAAACCCAACCAACTTTTTTTAGAGCGAATATTCCAATACAACCATGAACAAGCTCCAATCACAAGAGCAAACCAACAATGAAGAACCCTGATAACAAATACTTATCTCTTCTTCTTGTCAAACCCTAGCGAGGGTAGTGTTAGAATTTGTGTAGTAAAACATAACAGTAATATCTTTTAAATTTCAATGAGTAAAAGAACTAGATCTACTGTTCAGACATCAATCTTCTCTTACTTAACCAGTGTATAGATAAAGAGTAAGAGTGTAGAGCAGATCTGGACTTCAACTTAAATATAAATATACAGATCTAAACTCAAAAACAATTTGATCACTAAACAATCAATCAAACTGTATAAACAGAAAGGTAAACTCAATATACAATTCAGATCCAATAGTTGTCAATGCTGAAACACAAATCTAGATAGGCCAATATGTTCTGCAGTCAAAACAAAGTTCAGGTCTGAAGGAGATAAGTAGGTAGCTTACCTTGTCTTGAAATCTTACCTTTGAAGAGGTCACAGCCACCATGAGAGATGAAGAACCATTTGTAATTATGCTCAGGTAAAGTCTAGGTCATAGGTCCACCTTATAGGTTGGATCTCTATCCAAGATATGAAATACTTTCTTGCCACCAAAGGAATGAAACCAGAAAGACTTCACACAGTCAAACCCTCAAACAGAAATGGCTCAAATCATTCAAACCCCACACAAGAAGAAAACAGTGGATAAACGCTCACTCTTGTGGCTTAAAAGAAATGCCCCACAGTAGTATAGAAGACACTGCACCCTACAGGCTCATCACAGCAGCAAGAGAAGCCACATCTCAAAAACAAACTTACCAGGAGGGGTCGTACCTCATACACGCCACACAAGAAGAAAACAGTGGATAAACCCTCACTCTGTGGCTTAAAAGAAATGCCCCACAGTAGTATAGAAGAGATTGCACCCTACAGGCTCATCACAGCAGCAAGAGAGGCCACATCTCAAAAAACAAACTTACCAAGAGGGGTCGTACCTCATACACCTCACACAACAGATAAGGAAGAGGGGCCGCACCCTATACAGTTTTAACACAGCAGAAAAGGAGAGGGGCTGCACCTCACAGTCAGCCCTCAAAGAGAGCCACGGCCACACCACAACAACCTGCAACAGAAAAGGAAGAGGCCGTAGCAATAGGGAACTTCACCAGCAAAAGAGGCCGCAGCAATAGGAGATTTTACCAGCAGAAGAGGCCGTGGCAAATGGAGACTTCACCACAGAAGAGGGGCCACGGCAATGAGAGACTTCACCAACAGAAAAGATCCACAGCAATAGGAGAGAACAAATGATACAAAAATGTATTGAGTAAGGGGTAGGGGGGTTCTATATATAGTTTTTAGGCTAGGTTAATAAAAGTAAAAATAAAATAAAATAATTCATATATCATATTTAAATTAAATAATTTAATTTAAACATGATACAATAATTATTTAATTTAAACTTAAATTAACCCTAGAGACAAAACAAACAAAAACCCAAATCAACACAGGTAAGGGTAAGGGAGGGTTAACAAGGTGGCAATACTCGTTCATTCATTTTCATGGTGATCTTATTGCTTTATCATCATTGCATATGGGACTTATCCCTCATGTGGCTATGTCCTTTAAAGGAAGGTCATGCACCAACAAAATACTTGATCGAGGATCAAGTAGCCCCAAAACTTTTTCCAGGGTCTTATCCACCAAGGTCAAAGACCAAGGATCAACCCATGCCATATGCATGAGTACCCTGGACTATGTCCAGGGGCCCTAGGCTTATCTAGGGGCTTTAACTGCTTGGTCCTAGACCAAGAACCCCAGTCATCTACTGGGGGCCCTCTCAGGGGTCTTTACTGCTTGCTACCAGACCAAGAACCCTAGTCATCTACTGGGGGCCCTCTCAGGGGTCTTTACTGCTTGGTACCAGACCAAGAACCCCAGTCATCTACTGGGGGCCCTCTTAGGGGTCTTATCCACCAAGGTACAAGACCAAGGATCAACCCATGCCACCCTGGACTATGTCCAGGGGCCCTAGGCTTATCTAGGGGCTTTAACTGCTTGGTCCTAGACCAAGAACCCTAGTCATCTACCGGGGGCCCTCTCAGGGGTCTTTACTACTTGGTACCAGACCAAGAACCCCAGTCATCTACTGGGGCCCTCTCAGGGGTCTTTACTGCTTGGTACTAGACCAAGAACCCCAATCATCTACTGGGGGCCCTCTTAGGGGTCTTATCCACCAAGGTACAAGACCAAGGATCAACCCATGCCTCAGGCATGGGTACCCTGGACATTTCCAGGGGCCCTAGACATATCTAGGGGCTTTAGCTGCTTGGTCTCACACCAAGAACCCGTCATATACTGGGGGCCCTTACAAGGGTCTTTTGCCATGGCACTGTCTGTTTGGTCCCAGACCAAGTACCCCAGGAGTGCACTGGGGGGCCCTAGATCTCGTCTAGGGTTTTAGCCATCCTCCCGGAGAATGGCTCTTGCAGCTGCTATAAATTTAACAGGTAGACAACTGATCAACACCATAGAACTGGCACCAAGATAACACACCACAGGGCTAGCACCAAGATAGGCGCATCACTAGAACTGACACCACAGAGCTGGCACCATTGGTAACTGGTAACTACAACTGCTACTGCAACTGCTGCTGCAATTGCAACTGGTAACTGGCACGAAGCAACTGAGCAACACCACACAACCTTAGCGCACCTCCTCTAGAAGTAGCGCACAAGAGAAATCGCTAAGAGCCACCAAGAATATCCTTCCCTAAGTGGGGTGCACTCTCCAAGAGAACCAAAGACCAGAAATAGCAAAACTGTTGCAACTGCAACTGCAGCTGCCTAGTGCGCACTCCAGAAGGAGAACTGTTTGACTGTCCAAATGAACTGACCTAGACTTGTATTTATACTAATCTGGGTGCCTGTTTGGGGCCGACTTCTTATTTTGGGTCTTCACCTTTACTCTATTATTTCTGTGGGCTGACTTGTCTTCCTGGAAATTATATTTCCACTTTATTATTATTTCCCGTGGGCCGACTTCTCTTTTGTTGTCTTCTATTTCACTTTATTCTTTTCCGGGGTGTTCTTCAACTGTTCAATGGTCTTCCTTTGACTTTTTGGAATCTTCCTTCTTCTCTAAGAAAAGTTGTCTAGGAGGTAATACCTCCCGCAACTACGAAAACATCAACACCATTTACCTCTCTTTCCCAGACAATCTTGTTGTGATAATATATCTTTCATAGCTGCATGTGGAACATAGGTTACCACTCTTGAATATGCAACATATTCTTTGAAATGATTCAAAGCCTGAACCAAATCATAAGCTTGCTTTTCCATAATACCTTATTTTTGTTTCGCACCTCTTAAACTCTTGCTCATGAATGCTATAAGCTACTCAAGTTTTTGCTCATTTTCTTGCAACATAACCCAAACAATCATATATTTTGAAGTGAAAGAAGAAATCTATAAGGGAAGGTCATTCTTTCTTTGATGGGAGAGAAAGAACGAGGATTTGGAGAAGCCAAATTATTTTCCCTCTCTATTTGGAACTTTGGGTGGTTTGTGGAAGAAAATAGTGAAAAAGATTATCCCTCAGGTCGATACCAACATGAATGTATAAACCAATGACTCCATAGATGAGGATTTGGAGAAGTAAAATTATTTGCCCCCTCTATTTGGAACTTTGGGTTGTTTGTAGAAGAAAATAGTGAAAAAGATTATCCCTAGGGTTGAGACCAACATGAATGTATAAGGCAATGCTTCCATAGATTCGATCGTAATTTACAATTATGGAGATAACTTTTGTACTAATATTGATTAGAGAAGAGATAGGAGCAATATCATACCACATGTCTATTAGTAGTTAGATATTCTAGTTTTTTGAATGCTCCAAATTCTGTTCAAGCATCCAAATCCGAGTCGATACCAACAAAAACATCTTTGAATAGGGTTCTAGCACCATGCCAAATGTGTCCAGAAAAGAAAAGGAAAAGAAAAGGAGAGCAAATGTGGCATGTCCAAAAGTAAACCAACCCCTTGGACTACTACGTAAAACACCATAAGATTTTAGAGTAGCACTATCTAATTCAAAAATTTCACCTAATTGAGCACGTCTAGCATATTTTTTCACTATAGCAAGATCACCAAAACTAACCCTATCAAGCCCACCACAATAGAACTCAATAGTTACAACTACTTGTTCAACACTATACTTTGATCCTGCCATTCTAAAAGGAACATCGACTTTCACAATTCCTTCTTTGTCTACCAACACTATTGGAAATGTTTCAAAAAGGTAGGCATATGACGTACAAAAAGCTCATGCAATTGCCTCTTTGATTTGATGAAATCCCTCTTTCTTTCATTATTCCACAAAAATGCACCATCCTTTCTTAACATATTTGAAATAAGCTCATGCAATTACCTCTTTGATTTGATGAAAAGCCCTCATTCTTTCATTAGTCTACAAAAATGCACTATCCTTTCTGAACATATCTGCAAAGTTCAGGATGATCCTCCTGATGAAGTTGATTCTACCGAAGAATGACTGCATCGCTTACCTATTTGCAAGGAAGGGCACATGTTGAATAATATGAATCCTTTCTGAATAGATCTTGATGCCTTCTTTAGACACACTATGTCCCAACAATTTTTCTTCATCCACTTCGAACATTGACTTCTTGGGATTTAAGGATATGCCACACTTTCTTCACCTATCAAATATGTGCCTGAGATGATGGATATGTGTTCTTCTTTCCTTCAAGAAAACTGTCAGATCAACTTGATAAATCTTAATGATCTTACTCATAATGTCCTTAAACGCAAAGTTCGTTGCCCTCTGAAATGTTGATCCAACATTTAGCAAGCTAAAAGGCATTCTACGATACTCAAATGTTCCCCAAGGCATTGTAAAGGTCTTCATTCTGGCAGGCAGTCTCAGAATTGCAGAGCAGCACTTGTGTGAGATCGGAAGAGCGTCGTGTAGGGAAAGAGTGTA
>CBVK0100413719.1:0-19355 GCA_900067695.1 Picea abies
CCCTAAAATTGAAAAGATCGCCGAGTGACCTTATTCTTTCACACTCGTTAAAATGGTCCAGAAGAACATTCCTGACAGAGTCCATAGATAAGTTTTTTATAGACTCCTTAAAAGTCAAAAAATAGCCGAGTGATCTTGTCCTTTTCACACTCGTTAAAATGGTTTTTGAATTGACGTCTAATCGGTGCTAGTTTATCCCTTTTTCGAACCGACTAGACTATTGATGAAAAAGGTACCCCAATGGAGTTTCCTTTTATTCTTTTTCAGACTCTCTAAATATGAAAAACCACTGAGCTTACCTTCTCTGGGCTCGTTAAACTTACATCAAAGGATGTTACCATTGCGTGTTCTATCAACCGCATTTGCATCCTTTACCCATCAGCCTAGTAACAGTTTTCCTTTGCATCTTAACACCTTTGGCCACTGAAGGATTTTTCCCAAGTATCATTTCCCTAGAACATCAGTCTTGTCCTTGTGCCTTGAACTTGTATGTTTGTTGTACTCGTTCCTCCATTGTAACGTAATATTCCTTTATTCTTTTTTCAAAATCATCAAAAAGAACAAAAAAAATCAAATATACCCCAAAAAGAGGATGGGAAAAGTATTTTCTTTGTTGGCAGCATAATGAGTCGCCCTTGGATAAAGCACATTTGTCTGTTTGATTCATCATACTATGGGATGTAGTACGACCTTAGGAATCTTTGCTCGATATAGAGAGTTGTGTCCTCCACCGTTTGGTTACTCTTCCAAACATATGGAGAGTTTGCGTTGCCTCCTGCTTCGTAGACTTATGATTAATAGATATGCTGCCTGAGTCTTATCACTTGTCGTGCTATTAACCAAGGGAAGTTTGTCACTAAGTTTGAGTCAGCCCCTCTGCAATATGTCTCTTGTCCGCATACCCGACCATCCTGAATGTCCAATCAAGTCTTTGTTCGAAATCACTGAAGCCTTCAGTCCGATCATCAAGATTATCAAGTCCATAACCGACGAGCCGTCGAAGACCTCTGGGTAGTGCAGTCGTACACTCATATTACACTCCTACCCGAGTTTTTGAAGATTTTGAAGTTGTTGCTCAAGCTATGAAGTACAGCCATCAGGCCAAATCAACTTCTGGGAGATGGATACTTTATATGTATATCTTTCTGATTTCGAGATGTAGCTCCGCTGTGTATTATTCGCGGCTACTCTTCATAGTTGTTTGACATGGATCTACAATGTATTTGATTGGTAGCTATGGTTCTATTTTATCTCGAGCATGGGTATGCCCGCCTCAGTGAGACATTTGATATTTTTGCAGACGACACCTCTTGATTTCTGATTCCTGGGCTCACTCATTCAACATATCAGTACATATTGGTAAAAAATTGGTAATGTATTTCAGCCATCAGATGTTGTTCTGACCTCACACATTAGGGGGCATCTGTTATAACCCAAAATTGCACCACACATGCTTACTAGGCATCAAGCCAACTCATATCCCTTCCTTGCCAAAGCCATGCTGAACAAACTCTTGAAAATCCTCTTAAATCAAGTGACACGCGCCCTAACCCCCTACTGCACGTGTTGGAATGATGGCAGGCCTCTTACAGCACGAGTTTGAATGCTGGCAGGCCTACTACAGCCTGTGTTTACCTAACAAAGCACAAAAATAGGAAAGTTGCCAATGGGACAAAAAGCTAAGGGTTAGTTAACTGAAACTCCCAGCCATGCATGGCTGAGAGTTCGTCCAAAACCCTAGATCCTTCTAGCCTATAAAAGAAGGGGTAGGGGTACTATTTGGAGGAGGAAAATTATAGCAAAGAAACTCTGCCCAATTGCCGAATCCATTTGTCCCAACCCTTTAGCCTTTCCTCAAGCTTAAGGAGAATTAAAGCAAAGCAGTTGGAGGACAAAGAAGAGGAGAAGCCCAGGATCAGGATCAAGGAACGGTGGCCGATCTCTATCATTATTGTAAGTTGATTCATCTTGAGATTAATAAAAGAATACTTTTCCCGTCCCAATGCATGAGTTATTTATGATTTCTGCAATTTATTTTTAATCTCTAACCCTCAAGTAGAAAAATAGCATGCATGCGTAGTGTTTTTGTCTTGATTGCAGGTTAAATTTGGAAGGAGCAGCGCAAGCCAGCGGACAAAAGCGCAATGGAAGATCTGCACCAAACATCAATAAAAAGGTTAGTAGGTTCTTTCCATGCGTGTATGTGAAAAGGGGGTTTTAGGTTTTGGGGTGGTATATTAAAAGTGATTTCTTCAGGGTCATGATCGGCATGAAAGTCTAACCCTAGCTTGCTAGTCTGTAGGGTATTATTTCCCAACAACATGAAGCTCTGTGCTAAATAAAAGAAGTCTGATCTAAATAAAAGAGGTAAGGTTTGAACGCTTTGTGCTCTGATAAAGGTAATAATAGTGAAAAGTTTTAGATTTGGAAGCTTTGTGCTCTGTAGAAGTAAGATTAGTGGAAATTTTTGTTTCTAAAGTATGGATCTAGGCATGTTTGATAAGATTTGTCCTAGCTTCAAAACTAGGGCACTGATAGAAGAAAGAAGATTTGATATGAGTAGATCTGATAAGAATAGTGAAAGATATGTTATACCCATGCATAGAAAGAGTGTTTGGACTAATGAATGGATGCAGGACCCTAGAAAGAATTTGTTGCAGGCTAGCTACCATAATCCTAGTGCGAAGTACATGAGAGGTTCAAGATCATTTAAGAGAAAGAGAGGATTAAATCTTTGTTATAGTTGTAGAAAACTAGGACATCTTGCTAAGGAATGCCCTGGAAGAAGACCTAGTTTCCTATGTTGCAAAGCTTTGGACCATGAAGCTTTGGATTTCCCTAGAGTGATTGCTCAGGTTGAAAGGATGAATATGAGACAAGAAGACCATGAGAAAGGTCAAGAAACTGATATTATGACAGAACCCTAGAAAGAATCAGAGAAAGTATTGCTACAGATGAAAGAAACCCTAAATGATCACCGACATATCAATTTATCAGATGTATTCAAAGAAAAAGAATGCATTGAAGTAAGAATAGGAGACTTCGATGTTGACTGTGTTCTAGATGAGGAAATACAGGTGAATATCATGAAAGAAAGAACTTGGGAACTTTTAGGAAAGTCTGCTATGATTCCTTCATTGGGAGGAATAGGTTTATTTAGAGGAAAGTTGATAAACCTATGTGGAAATCTCACCTAGATATCTGTGAATGCCAATGGAACTTCGACGGAGGAGGAATTTGAAGTTGTTAAATTTATTGAGAACAACGCTCCATTTACTATGCTACTAGGAAAACTTTGGATTGAAGGAGATTAGGCTAGAAGAAAAGAAGAAGAAATCTTGGAGAAAAAGAAGCAAGAGTTGAAAGTTTCATGACTAGGAGGATCGCACACTTGATTGAAGAACAGGAGAACCGAGAAAAGCTATTTAAAACCAGAGACTTGGATGTCGAAGTAGGAATCATACTAGAAGACCCGCAGAAGACTGAAGTACCTATTCCAAATACATATGAAGTACTATCCCTGATTTCTAGGAAAGAATCTCAACAACGCGAAGTTACTCTGCCAAAAGAAGATAGGAATCATAATGGAAAAAATAACTCTAAGATGAAGCTCACTAGAAAGAAGGCTCAAAAACTAAGTAAGAAGAGAGCTAATATTAAAAAGTTACAGAAGGTTCCCGAGGGAACTTTGCAGAAGAAAAAATTGCAAAATTGGCGCTTCACCGAAACATCAGAAAAATGTCACATGGCACTTTTCCATGGCGAAGCAATATAGCCATTGGGGACAATATAATCGTTCGATCGATAGCCTGAATGGGTAGAAAGGAATTTATGATCAGAAATTTCACCACCAAACTGTTGGGATCGCGCCATAAAGGACAGAACTGAGTTAATGAAGGCTTTGCAACCGTTGTAAGAGATCCATTGACAAGTTATCTATTTATCCCATTGCACCACACAACGAGAACACTTTTGCTAACCGTGAATCTGAGCCCGCAGATTAGTTTCTTTCTCACAGTGATCATCGCGCTATTACTAGTTATCCCATTGCATTAACCTGTTACTCTTCGAACCTAAGATATTCAACCACTAGTGTGCATGTCGAACGAGCTTAGCGCTGCAGAGAAAATTGTCGAGGAAGTTCTCATTGACCTAATGACTGAAAGAGAAATGTCTACAAGTATTCAAGTGTCATCGATGAGAGGAGTTCAAGCCTCTCCATCGACTACTCACAGAGCTAGATCATCCAGACCATTAGTAGAAAAGAGAACCAAACACAAAGATGACCTAGCCAATGGGAAGTTGATCCCATCCATATTGCCCGATTACATCTTGCCTCTGACCGACGTGGTGAGTCGAGATAGTGTGCCAAGATATTTTGAGTACTCCATGATTACTGCGTACCTCCTAAAGGGGATGCACGCAGTTCGAGCACAACAGGACAAGATCGCAACGTGGAAGTTTAGTGACTTCAACCTCAAACATCACAAGAACTATAGTATGCTCGCCCAATATAAGTACCTGACCAAAATGAAGGGGAAGAACTCAAATATAATCCCTCAACTGTGGACGATGAACCTCGCATAGTCCATCCTGTTAAACGTAATGAATATCCCATACTTCATAAGGCACCAGGAAGTCAATTCCTGTGTCAAGCTAGTTCTCTCGTGTTACCATGGTGGTTACTTATGGCTAGACCGCCTTATTACAGTCGACCCAACGTTGATCCATAGGATCACGGGATTAAGTATGCAAGGATTTGACCCACAAGAGTTATATCTAGGAAAATCCACAGATCACGTGCTAGCACAGAATATCAAGGATACATATGGTGATGTTGAAAATGGAACGTGAGGCTACAAGGTAGCCTCCATCTAGAATGGCGCAGTGTGCCTAGCCTTCCAGCTCATAGCTGGAAAGTTAGTAAGGAAGAACAGAACTACATAGGTCACAGGATTTGTCGTTGACCTCGCAGGGAAGTGTGTGGAAGGCCTGCAGATGAACTGGGCGAAGTACCTAGTCAAGCAGCTGGAGCTAGACTGTCGTGAAGCCCAGGATCAAGGCTATGAGTTCCATTTCAGTTGGCTCCTAATCCTTATTGCCTTTGTTTCCTGAGAGATGTCGGAAGGTGAGACCTTCCCGGATATTGAACCGTTTGAACCTCTTGCTACAAAGTTCACAACCCTTTGGTATTCGAGCGATATGAACAAACAATGGTAGTCGAATGTTGTTTTTCATACATAATACCTTTAGCTGAAGAGAGCCATAGAATCAGATCCTTTCATCACTTCAAACACCTTACAGAGGTTTCGACCCCTGATGAAGTTCTGCGCAAATCAACACTTCATTTACATAACAACGCGAGCCGATGAACATAAGGAGAAGCTTCAATCATACTATAATCTCATAGAAGAAGACCTTGTGGAGATCACTAAGGACTGGTCAACAGACCTGCTTATTATGGTAGAACCTACAAAGATGTTTGACCCTGACAGCCCATAGATCACGCATAAATAACAAGACACACCCGGACCCAACAGAATGAAGAAGACCAAAGAGGTCCAAGGTTTGAGTAGTGCCTCAAGAAAGACTGCTTCAATATTACCTGACCGAGGGGGTGATGATGGAGTAGAATAACTAAATGGGAAAGGAGCCTAACTGAAGCCAAGCGAAGTAACACTACCCAGAGATGAGGTTGATCCCCTAAATAAGAGGAAGGTTTCTCCCCCGAAACCTTCTTCTCAGAAGAAATCAAAATCCATCATGACCAAGATGAAGACTGTGCTTACTGCCAATGATTTTGACTTCATCATCGCAACTCTCAACGGTGCTTCGCTGAAAATCATGGAGAACAAAGAATATAAGAAGGAGGAAATGTACAATAGAATTGAGGTCAAACTTCGAGGGGTATAGTAGGCCCTTAATTCCAACCGATCAGTCTCCATTGTGCCCCTTCCATCAGGAGAACCAGAGTTGGGGGATGAGCCATCCCAACTCCGCCGATTAGCTGATGCGATCGAAGCTTGCCTTCGTCACACACAAGAAGAAGTAGAACAAGCCACCTAGGCCTTGAAGCAAGTGCAAGGCATACTCACAGAACAACGCAGATTTGTAAAGAAGGAGAAGGTTGATCTCCAAGAAAAGTTTGAAGAAGAGAGAGTACAAATGCGACAAGAAAAAGAACAGTTGCTTGCAGAACAACTTGAAGTGAAAGAAGCAGTCAACAGAGCACTTTTCTCTGTGACGGGATTAGAACTACAAGAAGAATACCAAGTCACACACCAAGTAGAGAAGCTCATAGAATCTATCCAACAACTACAATAATGAATCACAGACTTAGAGCTCCGCACATTGCCCAACACCCCCCAGGATGTGAGGGATCAAAGAGAAGCAACTACTGAAAGTGCAATTGAGAGAATAAAATCCCTTGCTATGGACTGTAAGAAAATCATTGATCACAGTGACCAGAACTATGAGAAACTCAATGAAAATCCAAAACTAAAGGCACTATACTCGCAACTCCAAGAAGTGAAGTATCAAGCCAAAACGATACAGGCGCAGTTGAAGCCCTTGTCAGCTGTGGAAAGAATGAAGCGATCCCAGGAGCAGCGCCCTACCCATCAGTAGGTCCACACTATTCAGAGTAGAGTTATGGAAGTAACTTAGAGACTCCAACCTATGTAGGATAAGGATTACCAACTGTTCACAGAGATCGAAGGCCAAGGAGCGGAACTGGAGTAAGTAGTCATTGCAGCTGAACAATGCCTAGAGGGACCTGTCAACGAAGCAGTCATATAAGAATTCACTGAACAAGAGGCCATGGCACAACAACAAGTTGAAGTATCTCGAGCCAAGCTCAAGGCTTTGGAGGAAGAAGTAGCCTGTTCAGAGTGACTCAGGATGAGTCACAGGTGAGTGTTGGGGGTCTGTTGGCCCTTGACTAAGTTTTGAAGATCCTTGGTCATTTTTGACCATTTTGGGACTTCGATAGGTTATCAAAGATGGAGCGTAAGATGAAGTGGAGATCATGGGATCTCAAACCCTTTTCGGGCCTTTTTTTGGATTTGGGATTATGTAACGGGTATGGGGATGTCAACCCATGGTTTTACCCATGTTTAGGCCTATTTTGTAATATATAAATAGAAGACTAGGCAATGTAAAAGAGGAGATTTAGTAGTTGCAAGTTGTGCTAAGTGCTAAGTGAAAGTGTGGATTGTAAAATTCTGTGTGCATGCTGTGTGAGACTTGCAGAGCTGAGTGCAACTGACTGGAGAAGGCTTTGTGCTGTAACCTATCTCAGAGAAGGAGGATCTGGCGAGGTGCACACAGATCCCCTGTCCTATGCAGAGTAGGATTTTTTTGGCTTTGTGCATGTAGACGATTGACTAAAGATAATAAATAAGAGAAGAGCTGGTGGACGTAGCCCCAGGGTGGGGGTGAACCATGTATATGTTGTGTTTCTTTGCTTTGTACAATGTATTGATGTTTATTGCTTAGTGCTTAACATAGATGAATGATAGATAGATATGTTAGTGCTATGTGATTAATAACATGGATGAATGTTAGATATGACCTATATACATATGCTTAGTGATGAATCTGTTTCTTCATGCTAAGTGCTGCTAGATGCCAGATCTGGTTCACCACTACGTTGTAATGTAATTAGGGTTTAACTGTACTGTAACTGAGAACTGGATATTGATGAATATAATTTTTGAAGTGCTCTGTTAAGTGAATAGAATCACAAATCTGTGTCCCAGCTAAGGTTGCAGACACTAGAGTCCTGCAACCACTCCTGCCTCTACCTCAGGTGAGACTTCATCTGCTTCACAGGTGTTGGTGAAAGGGCTGGTAGTTAGGGTTTTGTTGGTGCGTTGTTGTAGTGTTGAACCCTGGTTTTTCCCTTGTGCCAACAACCATATTACCTTTTTAGAATCCTAGGAAGGATGGTTGATAGAGTACAACTAAGGGAGAAGAAATGATATGCTAGCTTCTTCCATTTTTCTTTGATTAAACTGTTAGTATTGGGAGAAGTCAAAAAGAGAAATCAAGATTGGGAGTCTTTTCTAAATTCATCAAGCATAGAAGTAGATTCCTTAGGAAATCCAAAAAGTTTGAGAAATGCACCCTCATCAGTAGAAAGAACTACTACAATCCCTGATAGTTCTGTCAAGAAAAGGTCAAAGGAGACTAAAGAGTTTGTAGCAAGTCAACATGCTAAAAAGAAAGGGAAAGTAGTTGATTAGACTCCAAAGGTAGAGGAGATTCCTAAGCCTGGTATGCTTTTAACAATGTTCTCAACTAGGAAGTTGCAACATCAAGAGGAAATACCAACATAGAATTATCCAGCAGAAAATAAAGATGATGAAGGAAAACACACTTTCAAGAGGCTAAATAAACAACTCAGAGAAGCATGAAATGTGATATTTCAACTCAAGGAGAGCAACAGGGAATCCAAAATGAACTTTGCATAATACCTAAGAGACTGTGGACCTACAATTTAAAAATATGCATCAATGGTGAGAAGGACCCTACCATTACATAGACAGTTGAAGAGTTTTTATCAACATAACCTCATTTTGAGGAAGGAGAACAAGACCCTCAAGAAATGTTTGCAACATGTGGATATTGTAAAGAAGGGAAAGCTTGACTTGCTAGTTGAAGCAACAGAGAATTGAATCACTGAAACTTTTTGACAGATTTTTGTCATTTTTCCATTTTGACTCCTTTTTTCAAAAGGTTACATACATAAGCATATTATATTATCAAATATGCATTATTACCCAAAGGTTTGATCAGACCACTTATTGTTGCGCAACTTTGCTGCATTTTCTTGTAGGTGGTGATTGCACATCAGACCTATTGCGCGACAGTAACACAATGACCAGAACACCTCCAACTCATCCTCAATGGTTAGATCAATGTGCCAGCTCTTCTCCAACGAATATCAGTAGTGGAAATCACAATTTTGGGTTTCATTTATTGTCATATCAAAGTCGTTGTGATGAGTCCAAGTCGACTCCTTATTTTTAGCAGTTTGTTAAAGATCTCATGTTGATTATGTGTAACTGTTAGCACTGTTGTAGGATCATAGTTGGATCCAAACTTGATACTATAGACATATATTTTTGTATATATTCAAAGAGACATGAAAACTAAAGGGTTGGAAAGTGTGTATAGAATACTATCGAACATATGTTTTCCTTATTGTTAATGAAAAATTATTGGATCATAAGTCCTTGAGTTTTGACCACATAGATACATGTGATTGTGATATTTTATGCATTTGTTTTCTCAGTCTTTCCTTTCAAGTTTTATACTTGATATTGTATGGTTTCTTCTTTATGTTAATGTGAAATATATGTCTCAGAACTCATCTTTATCAGATTCTTTGTTGCATGTAGTTCAAATTGTATTTCTGCTATAATTTCTTTGAGATTCATCCTTGTTAGATGCCTTGAAGGATTATTGTTTTCTCTGTAACATGATGTCTACAACATATCTATTTGGCTTAGAATATTACTTTCTATCTTGCCTTTGTTCAGTATTTTCTTAAATATACCAGGTATCCAACAAGTTTTATTGACTTTCGACTTTAGTGACTCCATAGCCCAATGTACTTTATGTTCATATTTCCACCAACCCTATAAATTCATTTATCTTAGAGATCTAGCCTTTGATTCAAACCAAATTCATCTTTTAGGTGATTGATTGGAAGAGAGAGAGCCCTCTCTGGTTGTAAGGGCTAGCTTCCAGCCCCAATTTGGTTTGAGGTTACTCCTGTACCTATTTCCTCCTCAGCCAAGGAAATTATAGAGAGATAACACAAGGGAAGTCTCAGTTTCAATCAACCTTTACAGTGTTATCGATTTTCATACCTGCGTCAGTCGGTCCATATTTTCCCTATAATCTCAAACCACTATCCTAATCAGTTTCATGTCGATGATGGGGGTTACATCATGGTCCTCCTTCGATGAGTCCATTCCTGTCGACATCAACTCATTATTCGGGAATTAGAATTAGAAACCAATTAGTTCCTTGGAGCATGCATGCCTCAATGACAGGTTTCCTCGCTTTTGATAGTGGGTTTACACCATTGACCCTTGATCAGAATACTCCAAGGAATGTTTGAATTCAGCTCATTTGTTCACATTTGTTAGATTGTACTAGGGTACCTTGGGATTCATTGACATCATTGGTGATTTACCTTGCAAATGTTAATGGTATACATTATTGACTGATAATCAAGTGGTTTCTACCATGTTCAACATCAACACATATATTCACATGGTTAGAATCATACTAGTTTGAGATCGGGATGAAGACCCTGGGAACCTTTTTTGCACCTACCAATGTTATGTTCCCAACCTAGGTTGCGACGGAGAGAAATATTACTGATGTACACTGTCACATAGATCCACTTTGTATTGGTTTGTGCCTATGTTATTATCATATCGTAGATCCACTGTGTATGTTTCATGGCTACGACCTGATTCATTCATGGAGGTATGGATCCACATTGTATGTTTGGTGTCCATGTCCTTAGTCAGTATTGTCATGGATTCGTAGTGTATTGGTTGACAACCGTGCTTTAAGTCCATTTTGTATAGAGCATGGGTATGCCTAGCTCGGGATGATTCATATATATGTTATTTGAAGTTTGTTTGCATCTTCCCCCATACTCTCCTATTCTAGCACACCTTGGCACACATATTTTTGTAAAGTGTTTCGGCCATCAATTTCTCTTTTGACCTCACACTTTAGGGGGAATCTCTTACACCAAATTCCCACACTACTAAGTGTGAATTTATCACACTTTAGTGAGGGATTGTTTATCATAATCCCTAGTCAGTGTGGAGGATAAATTTATCATATGAACGTAAAAATACTATGTGCACATATATTATTCATTATTATTCAAAAAAAGGAAATTAATTTAGTGTGAGAATCCACCTCACATTTAGTTTCCTAATATCAAGGAGAAGTTGAGAATCTCATGGATGGTTGAGATATTTTATCAAACCAATATCCTAATTTAATGGATATTAAGATATATTTCCTCCCTAAAATCCTTGAGAGATATTTTCTCCCTAAAATCCTTGAGAGATGTTTTCTCCCTAAAAATATTGGAGATCTGAATTTAGTGGATCTAGTGAGTGATATTCTCCATGGTGGTTAAGCCTCTAAATACTGTATAATGAGTGCATTCCAAGGTGAAAAGGGAGGATAATCCATAAGTGAATCATCATTCTTATATTAATACATTCAAGAGTGGGGCTAGAAAGGAGAATCCTGGTGGAAGATATGCATCACATCAAGGTGATTGTAAGTGTTTTCCATTGTTTCTCATGAATATAAGCTTGAGCTATTCCCATACTTCTGTCTCTTTAAAGTTTATATATGAATATCATGCTTTATTCATGTAGTTATATTTTATTTTATCTAACCTTGTGCAAGTAGTGGAAGAGGAATATCCTTATGTTTAAGTGTAGGGAGATCGTGATCGAGCTAGGACTGGATTCAACATTGGAGCAACAAGGAGCAATGAGGAAAACCTTCAAAAAAGCTGCACTTTGATTTATTTTTCCTTCTTCTCATTTTCAAGTATGAATAGACAGGAGCAAGGGATGTTAGTGTCCACTTTCTCTATTCTGTCTTAGCCAAAGAAAACCTAGCTAAGGGGAGCTTAACATGTCCACAGGGCAAGATTTCTCACAGTAACTGCATTAGCTAATAAATAAACATCATAATTCAAAGAGCGAGGAACACGACTAATGTTGAATGCATAAAAAGACTTAATTAATTCCCATACCTCTTGTTGGCAATGTTTAAGATGACTAGAGAGACAATGTATGGTGTTCCTTACCTGCCTTATGACAACCTCGTCATCACCAAATACCTTGATCTTGTTCACTTTCAAGTCAATTTCTTTTCTTATTCCTTGTAGCATGGATTCATAATAATCAATATTATTTTTGCATTGGAATTCAATCCTACATATTATCATGGTTTTCTTACAATCAGGGTATTTTAGTATGCAACAAACACCTACACCTTCAAGATATTTTGACCCATCAAAAAGCAAATTACACATATTAGGATCTCTTTTAAGATTATGTATCGACTTAGGATTTTCTTTTCTTTTTGGATTATTGCGGTTGGTATAATTAGAAAAAATGTATAGTATATCTCTAAATACTACGTTAGACTGTACAAGATCTTGATTAGTTGTATATTTTATGTTACAATGGGGTTCAACAATTTGAGTGCAATGAAGGATTTCAGATTGTGTGTTTGATTCCGCATAAGATGAGATATCAACACTGTAATTACCCAAAAATGAATCACGGGAATAATTTCCCAGAACATTATGATTAAACATAACAGGCTCATTTGGGTCATTCATGTCCATTACCACATGTTTCATGTACCTTTCTCTATCAACCCTAATTTGATTTAGCTTTTTGTTATAGGGTAGCCAAAGGTGTAACCAATATGTGGAAAAGTACCCTTTAAGCATAGCATACTAGTGTATGCTTAGGAGCATACCATAGGTATCATGTATATCCACCACTATAATGTCAATATTTTAATATATTTTAGGATTGGAGGACATCCTGGTCAAAACATTTTTTAGCTCTCCTATTACTTTAACCCGGGTCCGGTCAATATGTATTATTTAAATATAATATTCTTCATGGTTGACATTCAGTTTCTCACAAACTTTAAGGGGCATTACATTGGAGGGGGAACAATAATCCATCATACAATTATGCACATTTCTGTTGAAAACCTCAAAAGTAATAAAACAAGGTGGAGTGGTAGATCTTGACCTTTTCCCACATAGAGAAGCATTTACAACCACCTGTCTTTTGGGTGCATTGGCATCATCATATGGGGTAGTTTTACTTGTCTCTTTCTTTTTTCCCACATTAATCTCTTTGGAGATTTTGGTAGTTTTACCTTGTAGAGTTTTGATAAAATTATCTTGAATTTGGGGAAGCCTCATAAGTTCGATCAAAGAATTATTTTCCTTATTTATTTTTAGGTATTCCAAGAAATCATATTCCAACTTTGTTGCAGAATTAGAAGGAACAAGTTTTTTAGTAAGATCATCTAATGCTTTCTGAGTATGAGGAGCATTTTTGGGTATTTCATAAGGGGCAGGTATATCAGAGGAAGCCTTCTTTCTTGCACTTCCAGTGGTCACATCATTTTGGGACATATGTATTTCCTATATCTCTTATCCCACTCCATATGATATGTCCCAGAAGGAATTAACTTGTTGTTCAGGTAATTCATCAGTTTCATAGGATTGTTCCTTTTGTTCAATTCCAGCTTCTTCTTCATCTTTAGATTCATTCAAATTTTTGGTGGCCCAATTTTTTAGAGCTTTGAAAATGTCTTCCATATTAATCCCATATGATAGAGAAGGATTTGTTTTGTTGAAGGGAGGAGTACTCTTGTCCTTTTTATATTGGAACTTAAAAAATTTCTTGGTGTTAGAAGATCCTTCTCCATTATTCTTCTTCAAATCAATCCGTTCATTGGATAGTTTATTGATAATTATTTGGAGGGATTCCATGTCCATAGAATCAATATCCTTATTTTCTTCTGAATATTTGGAAACCGTGGCTTTGGTACTAGTGTTAGTTTTATCCTTTGAGAATTTTTCCCTGTGGTTTCCCTTCAAACTTAACATATTCTTTTCAATTTTGAGGGCCTCCTGAAAAGTTGTGTGTAGGGTAGTTTTCTCTATGTTTTTAAAAAACATCACCATGGGCAAGGATTAAGTATAGAATTCAATGGTGACATCTTTATATGGTTTGGAAATTTGAGGGATTCGCTTCAATAGAGTAATGAAGCATTGATTAAAATATTTGGCCTTTTCTTTGGGGTCTATTTTAATTCTTGAGAGATCTAATACCAAAGTAGCCGCTGTGTTGTTGTCCCCAAATTTCTTAAGGAAAATAGTCTCAAATGTTCTCCAACTAGTAATAGAAGCTTATTCCAAAGAGAAGAACTGCATTGAGGCTTTATTTTTAAATGTGTGAGGGAACAAACGAAATAAGACATCTTCATGTCAAATGTTCTGGAACCTTACTACCGATAGGAACCTCTTAACATGGTCTTTAATAGAATCCTTTTTATTTGGGTTGAACTTGTGCATAAACTTTTTGGGATGTTTAGGCATGTCATGGAGTTTCCCAGGTATGACGACTGCGTCTGGGACTAACTAAGGTTCATAAGGTGGGGGGTTTTGGTTGTTTTCGGCCATGGTTTGAGGGTTGTAAAGAACTAGTTGTAGTTGTTCTTCTCCTTTTGACTCACTTTCTAGTTGGTATTCCTTTTCTGAATTTTTTTTGGGTTCACTCCTTGGCATGAAAGGTGGGGATTTTGGTGGAGAGGGAGGTATACCAACACCACCAGCAAGAAAGAAACATTTTAGTTCAAAATCAGACAGTTCTGACAAGTCCTGCAGAGTAGGAGGTAAGTGATACTCTTGGGTTACGATGGTCAGATTATCTTGGTAGGTGAAAGAGTGGGGGATGAAAGCGTTTTTCCTTTATAGGTTTTCCTGAATATGGGATAATGAATAGTCAAGGGGAGTTTGACTCATCTATATACTCCACTACCTAGTTAGGACATGGCCCACATGCTCATGGGATTCTCTAATTATCCTATGGAGTTCATGTACAATGAACTGATGTGGACTCTAGGATGAAAAATTATATTTGGAATGGATAGGAGTACGATGATTGGTAATTTGAACGAGAATGTTCACAGAATAAGGCTGAGGATATGAAGCATTCTCAAGGTGAGGTTGATGAGAATCACTAGGTTGAGTTGTGATAACAAGTGAGATACAATGGGTAGGAATTTGATATTTCTTAGTAGTCGTTCAATTCGATGTCCCTCTTTCTAGCACCATTTCTATTGATGGGTCCAAAAGGATCTATCAAGTAGGTAAGGGAGAACTCCTTGTGGAAAGTCCCAATTAGACTCACTCTCATTTGGGATAGAGTTTTCGAATAGTATATTGGCTTGGTTTCCAAAATATATCTATTATCTAAATATGAATATGAGAACCGTAGGTTCTTAGATGAATTAAAATATGAAATTAAACTAAAATGATACTACCTAAAATTATTCTAATATGCAATCCTAAACTAAACTAAACCTATCCTGATCATGAGCTAACTAATAAAGATTGAATATAGTTCAGAATAATGTCATTTTGAATTAGAAGTAGTTCATACATTCAAATGAGATATAATCACACTACTATTATTAAGAAACACTCTAAATTAGTTGTTATTTGTCTCCAATAATAATATAACTGCATTCAATTGAGAAAACTATGACAATCTGAGCTTACAGGGAAATTACAGAAAGAATCCATACAATTAAACTTGCAATACTCAAATTAAAACAAATGAATTAATAATAGTCCAAGACACATCCATCACAATCACATTTTTCTAAAATTTCCTCTTGATCTTCATTAAATTAGGAGTAATAGTACAATCCCTCAAATGCAAAGTGCAAAATTCCCTTTCCTTTTACATTCATCCCTTTTATAAAATATGAGAAACATATTTTTCGTATTCTGTAACTTTCACTCTGTCAGAGGAAAGTTACAATGTTTCACTTCTCCTTCCTGATTGGGGTTGTACCCTAATTGAAAAATTAATCAAAATATGGAGAACAGTAAAAATTATCACTTGACTTTAGGCATTTTCCTTTTATCCTTGAAGTCCCTCCACAATTTGAAATCTTCTAGTATGGTCTCCATTTTGCTCACCTGCATGTTCTCAAGCTCGATTTCATTATCACAAATAGGAGTCACTAATTCGGTCTGTAAGTATTCCTCTGTTTGTTGTATGAAGTGTTTAATTGACAGGATCAGTTAATTTGGTTTCACTATTAGTTTTTCTAGTATTTCATGGTCAATTTTGTCCGTTGCATAAATGGATTTCTTGCTTAGGTTTCTCCTTGTTTTGACATCCTCTATCATTGTGTGAGCCTATCCTTTTTTTTCTAAGTCTGCCCTGTTTTCCATTCTGAATTGTTATAGTAGATCATATGTTGCTCTCCATAACCTTCTGCAAGCTTGTTCTACCTTTGTTTGAGTATTTTCCATGTTATTGAGAACATATTTCCCAATGTTGAGTAATATTTGGTCTTTGATCTTCTGCTTGAATGTATATACTAGAAATGTGTTGGGAGGATTATCACAAGTGTCTTTCCATTGGATAATTTGGTCATAGACATATTGAAATTTTTGATATTTCTCTTTCATAACATTCATTTGTTGACCTATCTTCATGTGATTTGACCAATTATTTTGAATGTTGTGTAATGAAAGGAAAATTTTCTTCTACATACCTCTCAGTGCTTCATTTTCCCTGATGGATTCTTCTTTAATTATCTCCAAGACTACAATTTTCTTCTTACTTTCTTATACAATCTTCTCCAACAAATAGTTATCTTGCTGTGAAATATTCAAATTTTCTCTTCAATCATTTGATTATATTTATTGATCTCAAGTTGTTCTCCTTTTAGTCTCATTACTTCTTGAGCATGTGTGAATTTTAGTTTCTCTATCTCCTCTTGGTGAATCCTTTGGTTTAGGATGACGTTTTTCTCAAACTTTGTACTCAGTGATTTTTATTGGAGTTAGAGTTGTCTCTGCATTTCTTCTCTATGGACAAATTTTTCTTCCATGGCTTCCTTCCTGAATTCATTGGCTAAGGTGTCCCTAATGGTATCCATGGAAGTTTCTAATTCTGCTATTCCTATCCAATGTTTCATACATTTCATAAACTAACATAGAATTTTCACCAGCAAAGTAATCAAGGATTGATGTTGTTTGAATAGCACTTTCATTAGGATCTGGGTATACCTTCCATATAACACTTATTTTTATTGTGTCTTGGATTTATCCTCCCCTTTTCCTTTTGGAAACTATTTTTTCAATGGATTTAGTATCATGACTATAGTAATACTCTCCAACTACTACAACAACACATTCAATTCCCAATCCTAGTGATGTGAGTGAAAGACTACATGGAATAGCTTCCGGTGGAGTGCATTGCTCTAGTGGAATTGTGAGCATACTAGTATCAAGGTTCATCACCACAGCTGTGTCTTCTTTGTCAGGTTTTCCATCATGGGATTTAGTAGCCTTCCCCTTTTCTTTTTTATTTTGAGCAGACAAAAGGGCTTGTTCTTCATATGCCTTCTTCTTTATCTCAATCTCTTTATCTACTTGAGTTTCGGCCTCTAATTCAAGGTTACCTGTCTCCTCTCTATTTTTATCTGGAATTTGATCTTTGCCTTTGTTTTTTTCCATGTGTTTCTTCTCAGCTTCACCTTTCTTCTTTTGTTGGTAGCTCTCTTCATCTTCATCTGCCTTCTTAGCTAATGTTACATCCTTCTGTCTCCTTTCCAGTTCTTTGGCTTCATGTTTCTCTTCATCTTTCTGAAATAGTGTTGTTAACCATTCTATCCTCAAAACTTAGTTTGCATATTCTTCTTTGTGAATTTGTTCTCTGGTTAAGTCTTTAGGGAGACTATTTAATACTTCTTCAAAATGCAAGGCTCCTAAGAAGTTATCCTCTGCATATCTGACCTCATGGGCTATTTGTTGCGCTAACTTGATATCTTTTATGTGATAACATACCACATTTTGGGGATCATGTCCTTTCTTGTCTCCAATGCATAGACATATTTCTTTTAAAGTCTTTTATTCCTTCTCAACATGTCTTTTATTAAACAAAGAGTAATGATCTATGTGAATAGGAAAATTTGGCTAATATATTTTATTTTTCTCTGATAGGTATGTGGTGACCCCTTTATCGATTGTTTGATGGGAGACTTCCCTGGCCAACAACTTATTGGGTGCATATTTAGGAAGAAAATGAGGTGGACCCGTGGCTCCATATATCCTGACATAGGTCTAGTATTTTTTCACGTACCAATCTCCGACCTCTTGTAAATATTTGATGGCTCCAGGATATATTCGGTGAGGGTGAAATCCAAATATGGCTTTGTGTAGGGGAGCCAAGAAATAATCACAGATATCATAGAAGTAAATTTTGAAGTTCACTTCCCATATCTGAGAGAAATATTCATGAACTGGGGTTTGTTTGGATCCCAAGCCCAATTGAAAGTAGGAAAGACATGTGCTACACAAACTGCATCGATGAGATAAGTTGTCATATAAAAGCTGGGATTGTTCATGCCTTTAGCCTACCAAACTCTGTTAAGCCCTAATATTGGCTCCTTACCCCTTAATTGGGGTATATTACATTAGTAATTTTATTTTATTTATGTCGGCTTTATTCCATTAGTTGTAATTATACCTCCTAGTCTCCTATATATACCAAGAAGACATTTTCATTTGGAATCATCTTGTACTTGAACATTTATGTGGGGTAAAAGGAGGTTTCCCCCTCGAAAAGGATTATTATCTGAAATCATATCTTTTTCAAGGTGTTGAGTACTTATTCTAAGGTTTTTCTATGCTATATTCATATTTGGTTCTTAACATATGGTATCAGAGCTCAAGGTCTTGGGGTTTCACTGCTACATCTGAGACACCTTGGAATTTTTGATGTAACTTTTTTTCTACAATGTTTCAGAAGAAACGGCTTGGGGGATATTTAGTAGACGGATCAAGGTATGTTGGGTTAAAATTTCAGCTCCCGAGGCCTTATAATTTGGGAGATACAACCTGTGAAATATAGGGTTCTGGAATCATCCTAAACTAAGTCATTACGTAATTTTCACTATAAAAATGTTTATGTAATGTTTCAGACCTTGAACTATGGAGGATATTCACAAAAATAATTAAGGTATATGTGGTAAAAATTGAAACTTTTGGGTCATCTTAAATTTGTAGATACACCCTGTGGAAGATAGGGTATCTGACTAGTCCTATTGACTAGTCTCAAGAAGGTGTTCCAGGTAAAATAATCATAACGTCTTCCTAGAGTATCCAAATTGAGTTAGACTGGTTTCATTGGATAGTGGATAGTCTGTAGTATTTCTGGTACGAGTTTCAAAATTTCATATTAATTATTTTGTGCGGGGAACGCTATACAAGTGAGATCTTCTGGAAAGGCAGAAAATCAACAAGTTGTGGGGAATTTACCATAAATTCACTTGGCAAATCCAATTTTGATTAGACCTATGGAATTGCAGAGAAGAAATATTAGAGAACTACATAAAAGAAAGTTTCATATGAATAAGGGTCGAAACTTGGGATGTACAACATAAGAAAGATTGTCTAGCATAACCACCTCAAAGTCAAGGTTCAAAATTGATACTTGGCCAACATGCCACCCAAA
>CBVK0100413720.1:0-19354 GCA_900067695.1 Picea abies
GAGTGTTAATATTATGGTAGATGCGAGAGGTATTTACCTCTACGTGTGAATCTGACGAGAATAGAAGACTCCGGGAAGTAAGAGAAACCCTAATGAATTGGCTAATAACCCTAGAAGCCTTGTCGGCTCAAGAAGATAATTTATATTAGGTTATTAGCCTCTAAGAGAAGAAGTCGGCCATAAATTATAATAATATACTGAACAGACACCTATCCAGAAGGAGAAGTCAACCCCAACAAAACTGGCAGAACCACTATAAATATAGGGCACCTGTTCTCATTTGCAGCATCTTAGAATTGCAGTTCTGCAGTTTGGTGCGCAGGTTTGGAGGAAGAGCTGGTGCAGCTGCAACAGCAACAAGTTCTCAGTGTTGGCTTGAATATCTCTTGGCTAGGGTTTGGGACTATCTGATCAGCTTTTGTGATGCGCTATCCTTGGGGATTGATGCGCTACTCCTTGTTTGGCTATCTAGCCTAGGGTTTGCTTTCGGAGGAATTCTCAGTCAAGGTTAAGGTGCTCGGAGGGAGGCTTCAGCCTGTGGTTGGGTGACGAGGGTATCGTCAATGGTAAAACGAGCACACCATCTTCTATATTCTAACACTTACAACCTCAAGCTCCCACTTCTTGATTATAGTAGGGTTTTTTACTCTCTTCTCTCTGCCCAAGTATGGTGGTCAAATGCAGGGAAAACTGTTGGACTCATGGATCCACAGTCTCGTTGCATATTAAGACTTATCCAAACATAATTGAAGCCACATGCCTGCAAATTATTCAGTTCCAACTAGAGGGCATGACCCAAACTTGGTAGCAGGCCACTCTAACTCTCTAGAGCTCTACATCCAACTAAATGACACATAATTTCACAATTCCACCTTCGAGCATAACACTACTTGGGATGCCTTCTATTAGAACATTAGGGAATGCTTCTACCATCCATGATACTTACAAAACTTAATGTGTTATTTGTTGCAATGTCACCAAGCTCTAGAGTAGACAATTCAACAACATATTGATATTCCGTGTGTGTAAGTTTCCACAGTTAGTCATAGCTAATTAGTTAAACTTTCTGAAAAAAAATTGTTTGGGAGTTTATGGACGTTTCATAAACTCCCACACAATTTTTCCAGAAAGTTTAACTAATTAACATATTGATATCTTCACCAAGTTTTGGATCCAACTCCACATTAGGGATATCAAACATGTACTCATATTGGAATTTAATTATGGTTTGTTTGTTGTTTTTAGACACGAGGTTGAATTATTTGAGAACATTACATTGGACCAAGCCTTCCTACACACCTTGGTTATTGAATGCAAACTTGAGAACCACCCTCGCTTCTCTACAACTTGTCTCCCTAACACATGACACACTTCCATGCCTCCATAGTCCCCTTGTACTGTTATTGGTTTTCCCTCCTCCTCCTCTCTCTCTCTGGATGTTGCTTTCATTATCATAAAACTCACATAATCTCTTTTGTAGACTGTCGGGTACTTCAATGCCAATCAAGCACTAAAGCATTATACACTAACTAACAATATATAGTTGATTCTCCTCTTGCGTCAAAGGCCATCCCTCTTTCCAACCCCACTGGTCTAGATCCCACACTATTATTATTGACCATGGATTCTTCTCTACGCCCTCATAACCTTCTCTTTACCCACAACTACTACGTTAAAGATTAGTGGGCCAATATGATTCTTGACAATGGCAATTAGAAAAATCTCATCTCCCTTGACTTTGTCACATGACTTTGGTTCCCCATCACTACCCATCCCTCTCCTCATCACTTGAGATGGGTAAGAGCAAGAACCTCCTTTGTTGGTGGACAAACATTGTGCCATCACATTTGCCATTGTCTATTTTCGAGACACCATGGAATATGATGTCTTTCCACTAGATTTTTTTGATTTTCTTTTAGGAATCCCTTGCCAACATCAATGCAATGCCTTATATGGTGCATGTTGCAATATGCACAAACTTTTTAAATATGGAAATGTCTATGAGATCACTTCCTTTACGTCCCCCCCCCCACGCTTCTTTCTAGCATTGTTGTCATCCATTAAGTTAGTTGGACCAAATGTCTCTCCCTTTGCATGGTTTGTCCTATTAAACCAAATAATGTGTCTCAACCACCTCCACCTACTATGCAACCCTTACTTGAGGAATTTTTCGATGTATTTCAACCTCCGATGGGCCTTCCTCCTAGCTGGTTGATCCATCATTTCATTGATTTAGTTCTAGTACCTCTCTTCCCAACACCCCATCCTACCACTTATCCCATTTTGAAGCTACTAAAGTTGAACGCTATTCACTCCCTTCTTGAGTCTAGACATATTCAACCTAGTTCCTCCCCTTGTGGCTCCTTGGTGTTCATGATTCCTATGTAAGAAGCACAAGAATTGCATATGATCATATATTATCATGATCTCAATAAGATCAATGTAAAAAATCATTATTCCCTTCCCTTGATTAATGATTTGTTGGACCACCTCAATGGTGCTAAATTTTGTTACCAAGATGGGCGTGATAGCAAGTTATCAACAATTTTGCATGACCTCCAGTGACACTTGGAAACTACTTTCAAGACTATGCTTCGCTTGTATGAGTGGTTAGTGATTCCCTTTGGTCTCTCTAACCCAGCTACTACTTTCATGGGGCTCATTAATTATATGTGTTTGTCCTCACTTGTGATGTTTCATTGTGAACTATCTAGATGCCAATATTATTTTCAATCAAACATGGGATGAGTACCTACAGTGTGTATGCTTGGTGCTAGAACTACTTTGGACCCACAAGTGAAGCACAATAAGTATTTTTTTAAGCAAACCTCCATTTAGTATGCTAGGTTTTTTATTGATCAATAAGTCTCATCCCTTCTACAATGATTACCTTAAAGAGCTTCCTTGGGGCCTTGAATTTTTATCGGCATTTTATCTCTCACTTCTCTCACATTCACTGCCCTCTATATTAGTAGTCCAATCAACCTATCTTCACCTGGAAGAGGAAAACATATGAGAGTTTTCCTAAAATACAAGCATCATTTTGTGTTCAAACCCAATTCTACATCTTCTAGATTTACAATAGTCCTTTGAGATTGAGACGAATGCTTCAAAATATGTTATTGATGTCATGCTAACATAGGGAGGTCACCCCATGGCTTATCATTTTGAGGTCTTGACCAAGGCCAAGCTGAAGTACAACACCTATGGTAAAGAATGTTATGTTGTGGTGTAGGCCTTGAAGCAGTGGCACCATTATATTTTGGGTAAAGAAACCGTTTTGCATACTGATAATCATCTCTTAATTTTTTTAAATTCCCAATCAGAGATTCAAGAGAAGTGCCATCTCAAGTGGACCTCATACATACAATAGTTTCATTTGGTCAATAAATATAGAAATGGCATGATATGTTGAATCACCCTCCAACTATAGTATTGCACCTTTTGAATGTTCATTATGTGACTTGTGAGACTTGGAAGCAACTATGTGATACAAATCCTTTCTTTGGGATAGATTGGCAAGCCATATATCATTCCACTAAGATGGATAAGACACATTTTTAAATTTTTTTGGTTTGGGATGGGTGCTAGTTTAAGCTTAACCAATTATGTGTGCCTCATGCTCTAAGATCACTTAGTTCTCATCTGGGAATTCCATACCTTAACACGTGGGGGACACTTTAGCACATTGAAAACTCTCCAACACCTACAACAACATTTATTCTTTCCCTTTGTACAATGCCATGTTGAGCATTTTATTCACCATCACCCTCTTTGTAGCCAAAGTAGGCCAACTCATCATAGAAAAGGACTCTCCCAGCCCTTACCTATTCCTTCTCGGCCCTGGGAACAATTGTCTATGGATTTTTGAGTGGATTGCTCATGACACTTCAAAAAAACTATTGCATTTTTGTCTTGATGAGTCATTTCTCCAAGATGGCCATTTTTATTCATGACACCAAGACTGCTTTAGCATAGTAAGTAGCCTAGATCTTTTCCCACGTCTAGTCCCATTTCAACCTTTCACTCACTATTGTTCTCGATCAAGATTCATGTTTCCTTAACACATTTTGGAAAACCCCATGGAAATTTCTAAGGTATCAAATGCTTTTTTCCACCACCCTTCATCCACAAACTAATGGGCAAATTGAAGTAGCCAATTGCAAGCTAGTACATGCCCTCTATGTTTATTACACCCAAAAAAGCAGTGGGATTGTCACTTACATGTTCTCCATCATAATTATAATTGGGATTCCAATATCTCTATTGGTCATTCCCCCTTTGAGGCCTATTATGGGTATTGACCCTTGGCCCCTTATGAACTGCTAGTCACACTTTAACCATCAACCTCCCCACACCAACACAAGGAACAACATAATGCCTCCTCCTTTGTTTAGAAACTAGTTGAGGTTCATTCCTAGGTCACTATAGTGCTACAACCCTCTCATGCTCACTATAAGTCCCTCCAATATTGTCATCTCATGCCAATGTGGTTTCAACCTAGTGACTAAGTGTGACTGTACCAAGACAAGCAACATTTCAAGGGTCAGTGCCATCACAAGATCAAGCCTCTTAGCTATGTCATGTATACTATTATTCAAAAAACTGTTGAGAAGGTCTATCACTTGGATTTGTCATCTTAGTTGGGCATTCATAACATTACCAATGTTAATCATCTAAAGATGTACGAGCCACCCTGATTGGAAGATGAAGTTTAGGTGTCTCACCTTGTATAAAACATTATATATTCTCAACCTCCTCTAGAATTCGATACCCTGTTATATGTACACACTTGCTCCACTTGGTAATAACAACATACTTATTTTCTTGTTGACCATCAAGGGAATCTTCTCACTTGGGCCAACTGGTTTTCCCTATCTACATTTCAAGATTTTTTTCCCTATCTCGTTGAGAAAGCAGGGACACTTTCTGCTAAAGCAAGGAGGAACTAATATGCCACATAGGGTGCACCTCCCTATGGCATGCAAGGTGCTCTTATATAGGGTAAGTTAATAAGTAGAAAAAGCAAATAAATTCACCTCAATATTGGAGCTTTGTGTAGTTTCATTTAGTTATTTACTAAGTGGTTATATTTAACTATGTTAAACTTAAATTGATCCTTTGTAAATCTCTTTAAAGAAATTATTGGAAGAATAAACGCCAAGCAATCTATTTTGTCCCTCATTTTCTGTTTGAATGTATATTTCTAAAATGCATTTTCTTTATTATTGAATAATGAGTATCATCACTCCATCGACATCCTCCAAGGAATCTAGGTTATTGAAGTTGTGTTACTTGGATATAAGAGCTTTTATCATGATTATAGTGTTACAATCCACAATGTGGTTGAAGAGATCGTCGAAGTCCAAATGAGTAAAGTTGTAAGACTAGATATTTGCCTTGTTTTCTCTCTCAAGTCCCACTCCTTTGTACATTGCATACTCATTGAAAAATTCCACAACACCATAATTCTCTCATCATTATACATCAACAACATTGTTAGCATCAACGACTTCCACTCTTTTAGAAGCCATTTAGACACAAGTGCGAGCTTGTATCTCATCTTATAGTTTATGCCCTATGTGTTTTTCACAATAGAGTAACAAAACATTCTCTTTTCCACCAAAAAACACATGATTATGATTAGGAATGAGGTCTCAGATGATTCTATGGGAATCATGAATCTAATTTCTTAAGGGAAATAATGGTGTAAGTACCCTAACAAGTGATCATGATGTTTGAAATTCCCAGTGGAACCACATGTTTTAGTGTCAATGATTGTGGAAACACAAGTGTGCACTTCCTGATTTATTTCCTTTCGTTAACCCTCATAGTTTCCTTTGGTGTCCCCTCCTCTATTTCATGCACTCCCTTTGACCAACTCTTGCAAACTCAATTGTTTTTTTGATATTCTTTGCTACATGTGTAATTTATCAGCTTGGCTCCATAATAATGCCCTACTCATACATTGTAATGCTCTTTTATAATATAATCCTTGGCACTTTTGTAAAAGTAACCAAGGCGAGGAACATCTTTTGTGTGGCCTTTGTAAAGTGTTCCATTGCTTCCTTCAATGCTGAGATTGTTTCTTGGATGAGAGTTGGATTGATGACACCCACCATCAATTTCATTTTACAGAACAATATGATAATATGGAGAATTTTGGGAGCAAATTCAATAGTTGTGTTCACATGCTATAGAGTGTTGTGTCTCACATTCCTTAACATATCTCTACATGGAGTGTTGGATCCCATAGCCCCCATTATCATTAACATTGATCAAACACATGTCCATCTTCTACATTTCGATCTTGCAAAGAACCAACTAGGCTTATCCTATACATAGATTGGTTCATAGACCACTTGCTTCAAATTGAACTTCACTTCCATCTTCACTTCCAACTCCACGCTTATACCTTTTGTCATTCCCCCTCTCTTCAAGGCTATGCCAATTTTATTTTATGTCTAAGTTCAAAGGCTTTTTGTGATTAGATTAAGGATCGCTTGATTGGATTTTTTTGTGTGTGTTATAAATATTGTCATTGATGTCAAAGGAAACAATACACAGATAGTGATAAATATAAAGGTTGTGATATAAAAGAGTTAACCAAGCATTGGATTGAATCAACATACATTTATTATTTTAATAAACATATGTAAGGTCAACCCATATGTTCATGACTATGATGATGTTGATTATGTTGGGTACATGCATAATTATCTCTCTTCTACATGTAATACCATGGGTTTCCAAAACCATGGACTCATTGGTAAATTCCACTTTTATCTTTTTTAAATTCCTATTTTCTAGGAGGAAGAGCACTCATTTCTTGATTCTAGGAGATAAGATGGCTTTGGGAGAATAAAAATAAATTAATTATTTAATTAACGATTGACATGTTTTTTCAAATAGACACAACTGTCCATGAAGGGTCTCCAATAGATATAAATTCAAAAATAATTGGAGGGAAATATGTGTGAGTGGAAAAGAAACATCATCCTATATAAAGAGGAGCCTCTCAAGAAGAAAGATGTATGTGTAGGTGCAAGCAAAATGGTGAAGGAAATACAAATGATTATTTGAAGAAGTCATATTCAAGAAAGTGATAATTGTAATTGAGGGTTAGTGTTGCTCAAATGAAGAGATTGATGTCTCTTGCTAAGTTGGTACTTGGGGGTGGGGATTGGTGTCTCCTGTAGGTTGGTGCCTATAAATATCCATAAGAGTAGGTTGATGCCTACAAGGATCTGTGTAAGTGGGGATTGGTGTCTCCAGTAGGTTGGTGCCTACAAATATTTGTAATAGCAGGTTGGTGCCTATGAAGAGTTATAAAGAACAATCTTTGTGGTTTTCTCCCGAAAGGGTTTCCACATAAATTTTGTGTTATGTGTTATGTAGTTGATAGATATTATGTGTGATTGTTTTATTGTGGTGATTTAATTTAAATAAGTAAAAGATTGTCTTATATTGATTCACACCCCCCCCTCAGTATAAATGTGTGCTCAACAACTGGGATCATAGCGAGTTCCTTTAGAAATAGTCTAACCATTGGAAGGTAGATCTCGGGAGAACACATGATCGGTCAAGAAGGCTTCTCCACAAACAAAGCTTCATTGTTTGACGAAACAAACTATGCATTCAAGAGCATAAGGATGCAAACATATCTAATGGATCTTGAGTTTGATATTTGGAAATCAGTCGTGATTGGTTATACATGACCAAGAAATCCACCAACAAATGCAGGTGGGAAGAAGCCTAGTGAAAATAATGCAAAATCCATGAATGCCATCTTGTGTGGTCTATCAAAATATGAGTTTGTCAAGGTGATGCATTGTGAATCAGAAAAAGAAATTTGGGACAAGCTTCAAAATATATATGAAGGAGATGACAAGGTTAAGAAGGCAAGGCTGTTACACATTATTTTGGTCACTCTGGTGATGTCTCTACAAGTGATGTATTCAGGATCCCACAAGGACTTTTTGCCTGAGAAAAGTGACTGTTGTCTTCTTCCAAAAAACATATTTTTAAGATGAGTTCGCAGGTTGCCTATGTTATAGGGTGCGAAAATCCTTCATTCTCGTAGGTAACCCAAACTTAGGGTGCAAATTGTTCATAGTCTTCTCTATAGGTAGGGTACGAACCTATTTCAAAGCTTGGAAAAGAGAAGAGGTCACGAAGGTTCTAGAAGGGAATCTTCTAGAAAATGAGTTGGCATTCGCATGGTTGGAATCCTACTGAATTCTCAGATTTAGTGGGATCATCCTCATCCATTTAACCATCTCTCCTTCTTTTATATATTGAAAGGTTTCTCATGGGAAAGGTGAAGCAAGATTGAATGAAGAACTAGTGAAAGAATTGTGTGAAGAACTCTGTTTGGACAGAAGCTTGAAGACTCTATTTGGTCTATCAAGTTGTACTTGATCTTCTTCATGAAAATGTAGAGCAAGTGTGTGTGTTGGGACCAAGGGTCACTGAAAGGAAGCTTGCGACATCAAGACGATTTGGTTGTATCTTCTACTTTCATTTAATATAATACAACGACATGTCCCTTTCCCATAAAACCACTCTTATTTTATTGCATAATTCCTTGATCATATGCATAGGTTGACATTGAATATACTTTGCCATATTTGCTTTGGTTGGTTTGTGTTGTCTTGGACCTGATTTCACAAGAGCACCGGAGCGAAGCGGGAACAACAAAGACCTAAGGAAGCGATATAAAGGTATGTCACTCATTCCTTCTTAGTAGTAGATTCAATGAATGCAACTTAGAGAAAGAGTCGTGTCCTGTCCTGTTTTGTTCTAGATCCAGGTGGATTTAGGGAGATTTGTTAGTGTCTGCACCTATCGATTTATCCGATAACAGAGGCTCTACACTCATAAAAGACAGTTTGAGAGTTTGAAAATGAAAGACAAAGAAAATGTTGCAACCTATCTCCTCTGTGTGGATGAAATTGTCAACACCATTGGATGAAATTGTTTGAAAAGAGAGCTAAAATATTAGATGATATCATCAATTTTCAAAGGTCACCATTCATTATGATAAGAATTAGAAGACTCCTAAAGAAAATTCAAACTATGAGGCTACACAACCACCAAAGAAGGTGAATAAGAAAAACCTAAAAGCTATGTTGGTTTTCTCAATCTCTCCATAAAAATGAAGGCAACAACAAGAAAGAGAATGATGTCCCATAGAAACTTGACCTTCCTCACAAGGACAAGAAGGCCGAATTTAGAAGATTTTTTCGACCAAGGTGGCCTCACACAACTCAGTACCAAAAATATTTCTTTGGTTATTGTTTTTCTTGCAATCGTAATAGGTACCAAAAATATTTCTTTGGTTATTGTTTTTTTGGTTATAAAGTAATAGATTGTAGAGCATGTGATAATTATGTGTGGAACAAAGACATAGGTACTTATGGGTTCTCAAATAGAAACTATAATTCATTTTCCCCTTTATTTGACTACAATATTGTATGTCATAATTCCAAAAACTATGGGCACATAGCATGTTTTTGTAGATGGGGCATTGTAGAATCTCCCAGACAAAATAGGGAAAAAGGTACTCTTGCCAAACAAAATAAAGAATGCACAAAAGTTTGGAAAAATAAGCAGGAGTAAGAAGAGTAGAAGACAGAGAAATCTATGATTGTACAAACTACACTTCATGCCCAAAATAAAGGAATTAGATGGTACATTAATAGTGGATGCTCAAGCCACATGATAGGGGACCATACCAAGTTTCTCACTTTGAAGGAAGTAAATGAGGGCAGTGTAACATTTGGAGATAATACGACCACAAGAATAGTTGGAAAATGTACTCTTAGTCTTGAGAGTGGAAAGTTTAAAACATAGAATGCTTTGTTTGTTGAAGGTTTGAAACATAATCTTCTCACTGTTAGTAAAATGTGTGATGAAGGACACACCCTCACATTTCATTATCAAGGCTGTGAGATAAGGAAGGTAGGCTAAAAAAGATTAAAGGCATGATCATAAAGATTAGTGGAAAATGCAAATAGAACCTCAAATAATGTATATATTCTCAATGAAATCAAAGGAGAAAAATGTTATATGGGACAAATAGATAAGAGATGGTTATGGCATAGAAGAATGATCCATATGAACTTTGATAATATTGTGAAAATCAACACTAAACAAGCAATGAGAGACATGCCAAATATTAAAAAACCTTCAAACACTACTTGCAAGCAATGCCAACACGGGAAACAAACAAGAGAAAGATTCAAGTCAAAGGATTACTCAACATCAAAGCCATTGGAACTTATACATATGGACCTTTGTGGGCCAGCAAGAACACAAAGTTTACAAGGCAAAAATTACTTCATGTTGCTTTGATGATTACTAAAGAATGACATGGGTTGTGTTCTTAAAAGACAAATCTAATGAATTTGATAAGTTCAAAGCATTAAAATCCTTGGTTGAAAATGAAACTGATTTAAGAATCAAGTGCTTGAGATTACATCGAGGAGGTGAATTTATCTAAAATGAATTCGAAGAGTTTTGTGAGTTTCATGGAATAAAGAGACATTCTTTAGCTACATGAACTCCGCAACAGAATAGAGTGGTAGAAAGGAAGAATCGAACCATACAAGAGATGGCTAGAACAATGTTGAATGAAGGTAAGCTATCAGACAGATTTTGGAGAGAAGCAGTTAACGTGGTTTTCTACATTCTGAATATAGGGAAATTTAGAGTCAACAACAGTGAAATGCCTTATGAATTATGGAAAGATAGATCAACAGTAGTTAAATACTTCAAAATATTTGGGAGCAAGTGTTATATAAAGAGAGACGAAGAGGATTTGGGAAAATTTGACTCCTAAGCTAATGAAGTTATCTTTCTTGGTTATTCATCTAGAAGCAAGGCTTATAGAAGTTACAATAAAAGATTACGCAAAATTGTAGAAAGTGCAAATGTAAAAGTGGATGAAGCAAGGCCTTGAAAAGAGAAATCACAAACAAATAAACAGCTAGAAGAGATGAGCTGCAAAGAAGAAGAAGAAGAAGAAGAAGAAAAATATTGTCAAGATATAAAGGCACCATCTAGATTTGTCGAAAATAATCATTCTAAAAATCTAATTCTTGGTGATAAAGATATGAGAGTTCATACTAGAAGAAGACTAGCAAGTGCACCATAACATGCAAACTTCTCCTTGCTATCTAAAATAGAGCTTAATAACTTTACAAAAGTTAGTGAAGATAAGCATTGGATCAATGCTATGGAAGAAGAGCTAAATCAAATCGAGAAGAACAAGACATGGGAACTTGTTCCAAGGCCAAAAGATAAAAATGTGATTGGCACCAAGTGGGTTTTCAAGAACAAGTTGAATGAATATGGGAAAGTAATAATAAATAAAGCAATATTGGTTTGTAAAGGCTATGCTCAAGTTGAAGGTATTGATTTTGAAGAAACCTTTGCTCTTGTTGAAATACTAGAAGTTATCCAAATGTTTTTGGCATCTGCATGTTTCAATAACTTCATAGTCTATCAAGTGGATGTCAAGTTAACCTTTCTCAATGGAAATCTAGAGGAGTAAGTATACATTGAACAACCAGAAGGGTTCTTATTATATGAAATAAGGATCATGTGTGAAAATTGAAAAAAACATTTTATGGGCTAAAGAAAGCCCCCATAGCATGGTATTCAAGACTTGATAAATATATACAACAATAAGGCTTAAAAAGGGGAATTGCAGAAAACAACCTCTACATCAAGATGGAAAATGAAAATCAATTAACTGTTGTGGTTTATGTAGATGACATCATTTTTGCAGGTAGTAGAAACAAAATGTGCCAAGAGTTTGCAAAGGAATTTGAGATGTCTATACTTGGTGAACTATCATTCTTTTTTGGTTTATATATTTCTCAATTTGACAAAGGCATATTCACTTCATAAACCAAGTATATCAAGAAAATGTTGAAGAAATTCAGAATGGAAGATTGTGCACCAATCAACACACCTATGGTCACATGCTGTAAATTGAGTAAAGATGATGAATCTCCGGAAGTAAATCAAACATTGTACATGTCAATGATTGACAACCTATTATATGTGACAACATCAAGGCCATACATTATGCAATCAATAGGATTGCACGGTTTCAAGTTGCACCAAAAGAAAGTCATGTGCGAGCAATGAAAATGATATTCATATATCTAAAGGGCACCTTGGACTTCAGATTGTGGTACTTAAGAGGTGAATATTTTACTCTAATAACATATAAGGATGCAGATTGGGTAGACAATGTTGACGATAGGAAAAGTACAAGTGGAGGACATTCTTTCTGGGCAACATTCTAGTTTCTTGGTTGAGCAAGAAACAACACCCTTCAACTTCTCTATCCATCGCAAAGGCCGAGTATATAGCAACAACATCATGTTGCACACAAGTTCTTTGGATGAAGCAAACATTGCAAGATATTAAAGTAGAATATGATAATCCAATTTCAATACTTTGTGACAACAAAAGTGTAATAAATATTTCAAAGAATCATGTTATGCACTCGAGAACAATACATATTCCAATCAAGTATCACTTCTTAAGAGAACAATAAGTAGAACATAATGTCAAGTTGGAATATATTGCCAACAAAGAACATATTGTGGATATTTTCACAAAACCCCTTCCCAAAGATACATTTGAATATCTCAGACAACAATTGAGAATAATATCCATCTAATCTAGTCACTAAGTTCTTAAGGAGAAGCACAAGTTCAGGGGGGAGTTGTAGATATGGGGAGTATTACAGCAAGGGGGAGAATTCTTTCTATGCTTGGTGGATTAAGTGTTTCATTGTAGGAATGCCATCAATGACAAAGGGGGATATTGTTATCAATATTGCCATTGATGTCAAAGGAAATAATTAACAAGAGGTGATAAATATAAAGGCTGTGATATACAATAATTAAACAAGAGTTGGATTGAATCAACAAATATTTATTATTTTAATAAGCATATGTAGAGAGGGTTAAACCACATGTTCATGACTTGGCATGATGATGTTGATGATGTTGGGTATATTCATAATTATATCTCTTCTACATGCAATACCATGGGTTTCCAAAATCACAGACTCATTGGTAAATTCCACTTTTATCTTCGGTAAATTTTTATTTTCTAGGAGGAAGAGCATTCATTCCTTGATTCTAGGAGATAAGGTGGCTTTGGGAGAATAAAAATAAATAAATTATTTAATTAACGATCGACGTATTTTTTCAAATAGACGCAACTCTCTATGAAGGGTCTCCAATAGATATAGATTCAAAAATAATTGGAGGGAAATATGTGTGAGCGGAAAACCAATATAATCCTATATAAAGTGGAGCCTCTCAAGAAGAAAGATGTATGTGTAGGTGCAAGCATAATGGTGAAGCAAATACAAATGATTATTTGAAGAAGTCATATTCAAGAAAGTGAGAATTGTAATTGAGGGTTGGTCCTGCTCAAATGAAGAGATTGGTGTCTCTTGCTAAGTTGGTACTTAACAGTGGGGATCAATGTCTTCAGTAGGTTGGTGCCTATGAAGATCCGTAAGAACAGGTTGGTTCTTACAAGGATCTGTATCAGTGGGTATTGGTGTCTCCAGTAGGTTGGTGCCTACACATATTTGTAATAGTAGGTTGGCGCCTACAAAGAGTTATAAAGACAAGTTTTTGTGGTTTTCTCTCGAAAGGGTTTCGACGTAAATTTTGTGTTCTATGTTATGTAGTTGATAGATATTATGTGTGATTGTTTTATTGTGTTGATTGAATTAAATAAGTAAAATATTCTCTTATATTGATTCACCCCCCCTCTCATTATAAATGTGTGCTCAACATTATGTGTGTGGATAACATATAACATATTTGAATTTTTTTATTAACTCACTATATATTTATAGTCGAGGATAAATATTGTTCATAAATTGCTTGAACTCACATATTTTCCACTTGCACATTGTCCCATGTATACATAGACATGGTTCTACCACACAAACATCATGTCATTATGTTGGTAGGTGTTATGACCAAAGGGGGGTATATATAGGGATAAATGTATATGATATGACCCCAAGGGGGGCATATATGGGGCTAAATGTACATGTAACATGTAAATGTAATAGTGTCGACCTAGTAGTAGAGGGACCTCATGTGCTTGTGTGAATATGTATATTTAGAGATCACGTATTCATTATTGTGGACATGTGAATTGTGATGTATAAATGTATTTGGTTATGCAGAGGAGGTTCTCCTATTGTTTAAGGGGTTATTGTGTAACTTATCTATCTTGGAGTTGTGCTCCACGCTCACATTGATGTACATGGTTTGTACTTATGTTTTGTTACGATAATTTAAGCATTTGGATCATTACACTTGGTATCACAAAACCACTCTTCGAGAAGCTATTATCAGATATCAACAACCATTATAAATTGGAGAAGCTTTAACAACAATATATGGAATCAAGGGAAATAAAAATTATGCAACAACTAGCCACCAAGGATTACGACTGAAAATGATTGATTTTGGATGGATGGATCATCATCAATGGAAAGAAGAAACCGAGAACATAAGAAAATCATATTACTTAGTTTCATCACATGTGAAGCCTTTGATTGCAAAGCTTTGAGGACAAATCTTTTTGAAGGAGGGTACTATGTATGACCCGGGGGGGCATATATAAGGTTAAATGTATATGATATGATCCCAAGGGGGGAAATATATGGGGCTAAATGTACATGTAATGTGTAAATACATATGTATTAGGGTCAACCTAATAATAAAAGGACCCCATGTGCAAGTGTGAATCAATATATATAGAGATCATCTTCATTATTGTGTACATGTGAATTGTGATGTATAAATGTATTTGGTTATGTGGAGGAGGTTCTCCTATTGTTTAAGGGGTTATTGTGTAACTTATCTATCTTGGATTTGTGCTCCACGCTCACATTGTTGTACATGGTGTGTACTTCTATTATGTTATGATAATTTAAGCATTTGGATCATTACAATAGGTGACATAACATTGATTTATATACATCTATTGACATTATTCCACTCTCACATAGCTATTATACATTCATTGATGAAAAATCCCAATATTATTAGTTAAAATGCATACCATTTTTAATTCAAGAAATAAAATTTATCTTAAATATTGAAAAAACTAAACCTTTAATTCTCTTGATGAGCACCATTTAATAAAAAAATTAACACTGTATTTTCTAATGTTTATTTCAATAAATTATTATTACTATTATTTAACAAACATTGAAAAAATATATTAGTAAAAAAGATGTAGCCGAGGCATACAGAGAAAAAAAATACAAATTGGCAACTTGCCATGGAGTTTCAGTTCAAAAATTTGAGAGATCCTCTGATATAGTCGATTACAAAAAGTAAAAAGAAATCAATATCTTGATTTCTAAAGGAGTTTAACAAAATACATGTTGATCCTGTAAGCAAAAACTTAACTGAGAGAAACATTATTGCCATCTTTTTAGAGAAGAGTAATAGGTTTGAAAAATGAAGTTCCTTCTTCGTTTTGATCCAGGGGTCCTTGAGTCTGTTGAAATTTCATTTCTTGTCCATTATATGGGAAGACCAGAGATATATTCAAATGGAGCCACTGAGATCTAGGGTAGAATTTTGTTGACTTGTTTTGGTGCAATTATGCAGGTAAATTTCTTCATTGTTGCTTGAGTGCATGTACATGTGTGAACATAGAGTCCAATTGTTTGTTCTGGGCAATTATCATGCCCATCACCATTTCAACTTTAATTTGTAAACTGTGCTCAATTTTACCATGCTCTTCTAGATGGGTATGCATGATAGAAGAGATATCTTTTAATGTCCTTTCACAAAATATATAGGATCCATTATACTCGCGCAATATAAGATGTTGGAGAGATGAGTTGATTCCATGAGACCATGAATTGCCTCTGCTATGCACCAACCAATCCATATGAAGCTAACACAATTGTCGACGCCAATGCCAATACCATAGCCACAAACACTTTTGTAGAAATGAATCGATACCAAAGGCCCAAGGGTTTATGACTGTATTCCCCAGCGGATATGCATTAGATCAATGTCAAGGGTTGATTGCCATGGTCCAGAGGTGCTTTATCCCACTTTGACGAAGCAAGACATAGGGTGAACACTGATTAACATAGATGGGCAATAAGTGCAGCATACCCCGAGGGAGGGGATGCTTTGTTTTGAGTGTCCTATCTATGTGTGAGTCGTGAGATGAGTTATGTGCCATGTTTTTACCATGTTTTCGAATTTCAAGCATGGGAAGTGGGATAGGGAATGGGATGGTCATGTCTAATGTTATTAATATAAATCCCCCCCCCTCTTTTCTTCACTACCTCATTAACTCTTTTATCAGCCTCCCCATTCAATTCTTGAAGAACATGGAACCATTCTTTATTATCGATTTTTTGGCATAGATGTCACACTCTCCCCAATATCGAAGCAAGGTGTATATCTAAGGGGATGGAATTCACATTCATATACTGAATAATAAGGCGTGAGTCTCCCATGATGATGAGCTTTTTTACCTGCATAGTGATAGCCACACTGAGACCCATCATAAGGGCATAAACTTCTGCTTGGCTATTAATTCTTACTCTAAGGTTCATTCGAAGGTATTTTCTAGATTCCCCCTAGGGATATAAATAGCCCCTCCTACACCTGCCTCCCCACTTATTTCCATAAATTATAATGTTTTTTTTTTTAACAAAAATGAATATTTTATATTAAAAAAGAGAGTTGCAGTAAAGGTTGAATTAACATAGGGATACATATAGTTCAAAATGGAAGGCCACATATCTAAAAAAAGAGAGTTTCTGATATGGGCAGACAAAATTTGCTACCTGAGCATATGAAAATTTATCTCTATGCCATGTATAGATTCTTACATACTAGTGTAACATAAATATTACTTTACATAACATAAAAAACCAACTATTATAATTTGAGGGTGGTATTTACTATCCATACCTGTTTAGTTTCCATTGGTTTCTCAGTGCGGGCTTGAATCTCTTGATCCACTTCCAGTGCCATGGAACCTTGAGAAGAAGCATGGGACTGTAGATTTACCTGGTTCTGCATCCAATTCTGACGAATTTCTTGATTCTCCTGGTGGAGGAAACAAGTTTCCTTAGCATGCTTATTCATTGCCCTGATAATTATGCATGTTTCCTTATCCTGTCTCTGGCTCTGCTCCTCTAGTTTAGCCTCGAGTTGGGCAAGCCGACCTTTTTAGATTTCCAATTCTCACTTCTATGCTCCCACATCTTCCTTAACTTCGCCGACCTTGCAGGATGGGTAACGACATGACATAGAGTTGCATTACCACATATAGCTCCCTGACATTATGTATGCAACTGGGACTCCAAAACTTTCGAACTAGTGGGAGAAAGGTAATACACAACTGCACATAATGAGATTGCAAGTCTTGACATTCAAGAAATTGTTGTTTGTAATGAAGAGGTGGAGAGGTTCGTGAATATGCTTGGACTTCCGCATGATTGTGCTGCATGGGAGATGGAGTGAGTAATGTCATATGTATTTCCCACATCGCTTAGCCATAAACTCTTGAAGTGCGATAGAAGGGAACACAAATGAATAGATTAACATGTGCTAGGCGGTAAATGTATGTGATATGGGACAATGATGTTGTGTCACGAGGTTAATCAATGACATTTGCTTCCTATTTGTTGGGTGGGTCGTCAAAACACTGCTTTTGATTATAAACCTTAGATTCCTTTTTTTTTAACAACCATACAAGCCAAATTAAGGTAGAAGGTGGGTTGAGTGGACACCATTGATTTTGATGTACACTTGTTTGAGGGAATGAGCCTCTTTTGCTAATGCATCTGCCCTGATGTTTAGATGTCGAAGGACATGAAAAAAATTGACAGATTGGAATTTATCCCCCTCTTGAATAATCCTTTGTAACTTTAGATGTTGGCATTTATGCGGGTTTCGAAGGCCATTAATGAGCAATTATGAGTCCCCTACTACAATAACTTACTTTGTTCTTCTCCTATAAGTTTTAATCCGATATAGATTGTCATGGCCACGACTTGATTATTGGAACAATGTCCTAGGCCCCATACAAAAGAAAGTATCTGTAATTCCTCGGAGTTGTAAAGCACTCCCCCCACACCTGTCGCCCCTTCCACAAATTATAATGTTATGAAGAAAATTGATCTTATAATTTATATAAATAAATTGAAATATTATTTATTTTAATTTTTAACTTATTATTATAAATTCTTAAATTATAATGATACAATGAGATAAATAAAAATATCTTTCATCCATCTAAATTTGATGAATTAGACAAAAAGGCTATCCTCATATCGTTTCTTTCTTATAGGTGAATAATAATAATAATAATCCATTTTTAAGGTCACGACCAAGCCAGACACCTAATTGGTGTATGTGACCCCCTTGTTTATGGGACAAGGGACCCCCTCCGCCCAACGATTTGACTGGTAAAATCTACGAAGGTATACATACCCTACCCCCCTCTGGAGTTGAACTTGTGACCTCTTAAGAGGAAACACATGTTCTTAATATATGAAAAAGGTTTTCAAAACTTTTATGCTTTCACATGTTTAGACTTCTACTTAAAAGTTATTATATTTCTAAAATTATCACATGCATTTTATTTTCATAGGTTTCAAGGTCTTTGTGTCTTTGCTTCATACTACAATGTGTAACGGATGATGAGAAAATCATGTAGTGCTCATTTAGTTTCAAAAACTTCAATGAATAGATAATGATAAAACTAATAATGTTAGTTTGAAAATCGGGATTGAAATGTAAGGTGGGAAACTTTATTTTCCCTCCATTATGAAGATTTCTTTGTATATTTTTTGAAATATATGTATATTTCCTCTCCATCATTTTTTTATAAACTTATTAAAACTTTATTTTCTTTGTGTGTGTTTTTTTTTTAATTTATTAAAACTTTGTTGTTTTTTTTTAAACTTATTAAAACTTTTTTTTTTTTTAACTTATTAGTTCCTGTTGAAGGCGTAGAGGGACTATAGCGATCGATAATTCGTTGACTTTATATTAGTTTGTCGTTTGACTACCAATTTTTGCATACTTTTTAATGTTCGACACACAGAACTAAAAGCATTATTTTTTATATAATAAAAAAAACTATTTATGTTATGATCTGATTGGATGATAGATTTGAGGTCTTATTGCCAACTTCGCTATTCACAATGAATTATATGTTCCCATATCCAAAGTTTTACCATCTACGGTACTTTTTTTATTTGTACTAATCATATTGAAATGTTTAGATATCCAAAGTTTATAGTGAT
>CBVK0100413721.1:0-19354 GCA_900067695.1 Picea abies
CGCTCTTCCGATCTCACTCCGGAACTGAGTTGGAAAAGTTGAAGAGATAGTTAACATAATTGATTGATGATGGATTCATTCATCTGTCCAGGTCCTCATATGGTGCCCTGGTTCTCTTCCAGAAGAAGAAAGACACTTTAGATATGAGGATGTGTTTGGAATACTGAGCATCTATAAAAAAAATTGTGAAGAACCAATACTTGTTGCCTTTAGTTGTTGATTTCTTTGACATGTTGGCCAAGGCCAAGGTATTTTCAAATATTAACTTACAACATGGGTATTATCAGGTGTGAATTGCAGAAGGAGACAAAAACAAATATAGCCATGGTGACAAGGTATGGGATCTATGAGTTCCTAGTGATGCCTTTTGGGTTGTGCAATGCCCCTGCAACCTTTTGTGCATTGATGAATGACGTGTTGTGAGAGTTTTTGGACAAGTTCTTTGCAATTTATTTAGATGAAATCGTAGTGTAAAATGAAATTATGGAGGAGCACAAGAAACATTTGGCACAGGTCTTTGACGCACTACAAAGGAATCAATTGTTCTTGAATAAGTCCAAGTGTGCTTTTGGGCAGACTGAGATACCATTCTTGGGGCATTGGATTGTCCAAGGATGCATTTGCATGGACCCTACAAAGGTCAAGGAAATCAAATATTGGGAATATTCGAGGATATATCATGACATGAGAGTCTTCCTTGGACTACCCAACTACTATTGTAAGTTCATAATAGGATACTCCAAGATTGTTGCTGATCAGGGGATCAAATTTTGCTCAAAAATTCAAAGTGCTTGGAATCAATTCAAATTAGACGAGAGTGTAGGCCTCGTCATTGTGAACCCAACGCAACTCATTTTGTCTCAAACGAACATCGAGAGCGAGAGATATCACAATCTGTTCGGAATGGCAAACAGGCAAAAAAAGGATGCTGACTGTACAGTTCGTACAAGCTGACGTGGCAGGGCTATACGACCATACGCTGACATGGCATGTGATGACATGGCAGTGTTTGGTTGGTAGCTGAGGGAGAATGGTATTTTGACATGTGGCATCATTTGGACAAGTGATTGTGTGCCACGTGGCCCAGTCATGGACTGCCACGTGGCACCCCTTTATTGGCTATTGGTTTGATTAAAATTTTATGGGTCCGTGGGGGTCTTACCCCAGACCTCTCCACAGGTGTAAATCTTTAACAAAGTCCACCCGACTAATACACCCATATATTGTTGCTTACCATATAACTATTTGCATTATATTTAAAATCAAACTTTTGTATATATGGGCGGGGGTCGGGCTGGGGCTTAGCCCCAGCCCGTAGTTATAACATATATGCCATATGACCATGGATCCAATACAATGGTTTGCGCGTTTGGGTTTACATTGTGGTTCAAACAGTTGTAAAACTACCTGCCATTTGTCACTATTTTATTTGCCAATAAACGGTGTTGACGGGTGAAATCGACCGTCCGTCAACTGAGAGAGTGGAACTGGTCCGGGGTTGTCTAATAACCCAAGCTGTTTGGGATGAACCACCCTGATGGGTTTAGCGGCTCCGTTAACCGATCTAAGGTCCTAAGAAAACAAAAGAAAACTAATCTAAACTAACTAATCTAACTAAAAATAAATAAAACAAACTAATAAACTAATCTAATTAAAACTAACTATTAAACAACTAAATTAAAACTAATTATTAAAACAAACTAAACTAAACTAACTATTCTATATATATATATTCTACTAATTACTACTATACTAACTCTAATTAACTATATAACTACCAACTACAATATAACTTATTCACAAAATGTACATTATCCACAATTTACAGATTTAATTAAAACCTGAAAAACTCATTTATATTCTTCCCTAAGACAGGAAAATATATTTTTGTTGATTTTATAATTTTATGAACAGAAATAAAACTAAAAAATAACTAAACTAAATTACTAATCTAAACTACAAATATATCTAATCAAATCAATGAAAATAATCACAAACTAACCTGGAAATATGTTCTAGATTTTCCCTGTGTATGATGACTGTACTAGCAGATCGGAGGAAGGAAACTCACACCGATTAATCGAGAAGCTTCTCGTAAATGATAGCTACAATGCTCTCTAAGTTTGTTTACATGACAAACAAGACATAAAAATCACAACAATTATATGATTTATAAATCTCCACAATTAGGTAAACCTGTTATGCAAAGACTTATACAGAATAATCCAATTGATGAAGAAGAGGAATCTGTCATTCATAAACTGAATCAAGTAATTGCTATGTTTCTAAATACTGGAAGAAATCAGATAAGGATCATATTAATTAATTTATATCATTTGCAAAAGACTAAGATAGCTAAAGTAGTCATTAATCAAATGCAAATTGATAACATAAACATGAAACAAAAGATTGATATTATGAAAGCTAAAGTTGTAGCAAAACATCAATTTTTGTCTCAGTCTCTATTAGATATCCATTATCCTGGTTCTCCCACAAATGAGGATGATCCTTATTACACAAAATAATAAGTATTTATAAGTTTTCCACAGGGTAAAACCTCCCTATGGAAGTTATCACATTATTTACATAAATCTGGGAAGATATTCCCAATTTTAACTAAACTAAGTAACTACAATAAAACTAAAACACCCAAATATCTCTTGAACTGCCTAACATGTACCATGCAATTCGAATTTACCTGGAACAGGTCAGAAATAGACAAGTTAGAGAGATATTTTATTAATAAAACAATAAAAATCTAATTCTATAGACTAGCTACAAAATCATGCGATTCTGTAGCTAGTCTAAATAAGATACAGAATCAGCATTGAGATTAATTCAAATCTTTTTAAAGAATTAAATTTAATCATCATCCAAGAACTATCTGAAAACGAATCATTTAGTTTGAAATAATTATACCAACAGGATCCACATCATTCAACCGAATACAGAGATAGGGATACTCTGTTTCGATTATTATCGTAAGTCGGGTGAATGAAATCGTATGGAACAACACCATAATCGTTTCTCAACAAATCGAATCCATCAGTTATGAAATCATTTTGATATTCAATTGAAAACAAAACAAATCGCAAACACTTTGTTATACTTGTCTTATCAACAGGAGAAATAATCGAATCGAACAGGATTATTTTCAAATCACGATAACTATATAGCAAGTGATTTAGGCTGTGAGTCTGACTCATAACAAAATCCTAACAGGATCAATCAAACAAAGTTTGTTATAGATATCAATCGTTTATCATTGCACAGTGAGGAAACAAGATTGATTTTCCTTTACCAAAATCATTCCAATCAAACAAATTATAACCGGATTTGACCAATTCATTTTTTTTTTAAATCAAATAGAGCATTAATTACAATCGGAATGCAACTCATCAAATAATATTTCCAACTCAAGAAATGTGAATTTTATAATAAACAATCTACGGAAACAAGTTTATTGGAATATGTTCACCATTTTGAAGATCAAAGAGAACTTGAATATTCTCTAGAAGAAAAATCTATAGCTGACAAGGAAAACACAGATCATATTGAAGACCACAATGTTGAAATCAACACCTCAGTCCACAGCTCAAATGCTCTAGAATTTGAGGGTGTTTTATCATCATTATTTTCAAATTTTGTTAAGGTTGGTAATAGAGAAAAGGATTCAACTGAAAATCATAAAAGCCATGGGGATCATGATCAAGCTATTAATCTGAAACATGCATCTGAGGTGATCTAGATAGTTAATCAATTCAAGGAAGATTTGTAAGAAATTAGGGTGCACACATTTATAAATATGCTGATGGAGAGAGAAAATAAAAGATACATGATCACCTTGGAATTGTTCCAAAAGGATCCCAAAGTATGTAATTTTATTTATAGTTTAATAAGGGTATTTTACATAATGTAACCAACAATGACTACAATTCATGCAACAACATTTCATTGAGCCATTCTTTCAAACTTATTGTAAATTTTCCAACAAATATGTGTACTATCAAGAATCCAACAGACATTAAAAAAATTGTGGCAAACATGTCTTATTTAACCACACAAAAATCTACTAACTACTTACCAAAAAAGAACAACAATTGCAGAGCTGCATGGATCCTCTCCTTAGGCTACACCTTTCTCTTTAAAATGGAGATGGAATCAATATATTTCACCTATAGGGTGATGGTTTACCCCGCCAGGGACTTCATAAATATTTGAAACAATCTGACAAGCCCAAACCCTGTTCAGTTATTCCCTCAAACATGTTGCAAACTGGACTTCTGTCAAACCAAAAATCTGTTCAGGTATTTCGTCAAACATGTTGCAAACACTGAAGATGAAATATGTTATGCCAAATACACAACAGATGATCCTACTCCAAAACCTCTCACGCTGATTGTTGTGTCAACCTTCCTATCCATTCGTAATCATTCCATGTCCTTAAAATTGCTATAGTTCGTAACCCATTATATATCACTCCTCGTGAAATACGAACTAAGCCAAGAAACACATTCCTACTATATCCATCCCCCATTTCTATTCCATTCATTACATCCCCTACTTTGAAATAGGGAGGAGCCATCTGAATTGCTTGTATTATCGAATTGGTGCCATAGAGATAGATTTTGATCTCGAAAGTCCTGACCAAGCCCCCCTGCAACCACCATTTTCACGCAGACTTTCGTCCCTAGAGATGTTCGATTGAATAGAAGCCTCAAGATAAACCGAGGAAGAAGCTCCTTTGTTTCTAGCTACCTCCAATTCTTTTTATGCCCTCCAACGCATTCAGGCTATAGGAGAATTCGTTGAATCTGCTAGGTCAATACTCGGACACCGACTTCTTCAGAACCAATCCCAACTGAAACTATACCCAAATTCATTGTTTTTCTTAATTGCCCAATTGTCAAATAAATATTTAACTAGATTCACCTATATATTTTATAGATAAAATGTTTCTTATTTTGATGGAAACTATACTTAAAAGAAAAATTGCAAGGTAAATAAAACCTTGCCAGTCTTATTCACCTATTATAAAAATAGAGATTTTTTCCCAATTATCCAATTGTCAAAAAAATATATACCCAAAGATTCACCTATAAAATGTACTAGATAAATAGTTTCTTATTTTGATGAAAACTATACCCAAAAAAATTGCAGGGTGAATAAAACCTTACCATCTCTATTCACTCATTAAGAAAATAGAGATTCACCTATAAAATTTATTAGATAAAAATAGTGTAGTCTAAATGTTCTACTTTTTGGAAGTTTTTCAACGATTTTTTCCATTTGAATTTGCCTAAAATCCGGTGAGGAATTGTTCGATCTGCATATTTGAGTGGCTAAGTTTGTATAATCTAAGTGCCTCCGAGGTTTTTTAGCACACCAAATCCATTTATGCAATAAAAAATGCAATTTAAACAACAAAATATAGCGATTTTGTCTAGATTTACATCGTCGGATTCCATCCAAAAAAACCCAAAAGGTAGAACATTTAGCCAACATCAATAAAAAGTCTCTTATTTTTTGGAAACTATACCCTAAGTCGTTCATTTTTGCCCAGTTTTCCTTTTTAAGTTTAATATGTATAATGTTTTTGGGTGGTCTAAATGTTCAACGTTTTGACCATTTTCCAATTATTGTTTGTCCTCCAATTTCAATTATCAATCTTCTAGCAACCTCCCTCAATTAGATGTCGTTAACCCACACATATGTTAGAATGTCCCACTATTGTTGCTACAACTTCAAGGGGCATGTTAAAGAAGAACTTATAGCACAATGTATGAAAATCCTTAAAAGACAAAGAGGTTATGCTCGATAGGCAATTGTAGTGAACAAAAATAGTGGATAGGGAGTATACAGGGTAAATAAACAAAAGTCACCACCATGAAATTAAAGGATTGGTGATAGTCGTATGGCATTGGTGGAAAAGTATGGAGGAAGAGAGAGATATATATGCACCCACATGGCAAGAAAAACCTTCATAACTAACAATTACTTAATGTTTTGATTTCAAAGCCACCAAATCTATCATAGAATTAACAATGAATGCCAAAGAATAGAAATGTTTGAGTTTTTTTAAATATCTATAAGTAATCATTCACAAAACTCCAAATGGAACCAGGTAGTTTGTAAGGGTATATATAGTTGCAAAGAAATTAGGATGGGCATCAATGGAAGGAAGAGATGTGTATTAGGTTTTGAAGTAAATCGAGCACGTTACTTAGTGTCATAGAATAATAGAACTAGAAAACCCTAATGTCGAAACCCATGTAAAAAAATAATGTACGCATTGTAGACAATATATTATAATTCTCAAATGTCACCAACTATCACTAGGTGTTATCTTTCTCTTTCAACCTATCCACTCACTCTCCAACTCTCAAATTACCTAATGTCACACCAATGCAACCTCTCTTATGGAAAACGATGGCACATGAAATCATGTAAGTGAGAGGGGTAAATAGATAGAATCTCGGTACTAAGTGTCTCATCATGTCGTGTGATGCATTGAAAATGAATGGAATGAATATTGGTCTAATTATTCCATGGCTCCACCAGGGACTATAGTTTTCAATGACAAGTTGAACTACAGTGTCCTCTTATTAATTTACCTTGAATTTGCAACCGTCTCCAAAGTATTGTTTAAATCATATATTGACTTGTGTTTTTAAAAAGAAATTTATTTTCTTATTTATGAAATTTCACAAATTGAATTTATGATTGGTTCGATACTATGTGATGTGATTTTGTTCACTGTGTTCTTTATATTTCTTCCTCGAATCTATATCTTTGTTGGATTATATTTCACTTTTCATAGTCATAAATCCATGGTCACTTTTCTTTTAGCTATATTATTGGTTTTGTTTCCATGAAATCATAAAGCTATCAAACAAACTTTGGTCTTTGTGAACTATCAAGCTTGTGCACATTGTGTTTTCCAATGGATTACATGTTGCATTTGTACTATAAAAATAATGCATTCATTATAAGTAAACAAAGTAGTTCCACCATCACATGGACTTAACAAAGACATATAAAAGTCCAATGCTTGCAAGTACATGATTATAGTTGATGGACCAAAAAACCAACCCCTAGTTTAAGACAATAATCCAATAATCGGATCCTCCAGCTGTGGAACTCATTACTTTGATTTGAACAGTTGTGTTCGGCCTCTATTTTGAGCACATAAGTTATTAAGAAGATGTTGTTCGTTGTCAATATTAATGATTTTTTGTTGTAAGAGAGTGTCGACCCTTTCAGTGGTCGACCTCTTAGCTATGTCTAAAACTCTATAAATACTGAACTCTCTCTGAGAAAAAAAATGCATGATGATATTTCGTGTTTTTGAATTTGCCTCTGTAAATCCCTTTTTATGAATACAAGTTGATGCGTTGGTCATGATTGTTTATTGAGTTGAAGTAGTGCCACGACTACTTGGGGGGGGGGCACCAGTGGTCTGTGTGTCTATTTATTTGCTGTGTAGTTGTATTTACACATAGAACTCCTTTTGTGCAAATTCACTTATTGTATATTCACATTTCTGTATCTAACTCTTGTATGCAGGTTTCTTGTTGAAGTTGTATTATTCACTATATATTCATATTCATAAATATCCAATTTGTATTCTCTATTATCTAACATCTCATATACATGTTATGGTTTATTGATATGTATATGATCATAGTTATCATCTAACTGTGCAATCACATACAAGCTTTCTTTTCTCATTTTATAAACTGTTTGGATATTGTATACACTACAACAAAACATGCCAATAGCGCCTAGTTTAGCGCCGGATTTTAGTTCATTTGAGGACATGAATTGGGTCGATGGGATGGCAAAAAATTTGGGGCTAAACGACGTGTTCACTTGGGTGTTAGATTTAGCACCTAGTTTAGCACCCAATTTAGCTCCATCTTTAGTGCCAGGTTTTTCTCCCTCTTTAGTACCTAGTTTTGCTCCCTTTTTAGCGCCCAGTTTAGCTCCCTATTTAGCACACAATTTTTCTCTTGATTTGGCGCCTAAACTGAGATATAGCTCCCTAAATAATGCCCAAAATAGCTCTTGTGTTAGCTCCTAATTTAGCACATAGTTTATTTCTAGGTGTGGCGCCTAATTTAGCTCCTGGTTTAGCTAATGGTTTAGTGCCTAGTTTAGCTCTAGGTGTAGCTCCTGGTTTAGCTCCTGGTTTAGCACCTAGTTTAGCTTCTGGTTTAGCTCCTAGTTTAGCTCCATGTGTGGCGCCTAATTTAGCTCCTGGTTTAGCTCCTAGTTTAGCACCTATTTTTCCTCCAGGTGTGGATCCTAATTTAGCTCTTAGTTTAGCTCATGGGTTAGCTCCCAGTTTAGCTCCTAGTTTAGCTCCTATTTTAGCTCTTGGTTTAGCTCCTGGTGTAGCACTAAGTTTAGCTCTTGGTTTAACGCCTAGTTTAGATCATGGTTTAGCTCCTAGTTTAGTGCCTAGTTCAGCTCCCAATCATGCTTTATGTTTTGCTTATAGTGTAGCATCGAAAATAGCTTCCAGTTTGGATTCCAAATTAACGCTAAGATGTGCTTCCATACCTTGCATTGCCTTGTCTTACCATGCCATTCATTGCCTTTCCAATCGTTGTCAATGCATATCATTGTCAATACCATCCCATGTATGCATATCATTGTCAATGCATACCATTGCAATGCAATGGTATGCAATATTGGTATTGGTATTGGTATGCAATCATATGGTATTGGTATGGTATTGGTATTGGTATTGGTATTGGCAATGTATTGGTATGGTATGGTATTGACAATGGTATTGGTATTGGTATGGTATGATATGGTATTGGCAATGGTATTGGTATTGGTATTGGTATTGGTATGTGTTATCGCACAATTTGTATTTATGATTATAGGTCAGAAGATAAAGGGATAAACTGGCGTAATAGGAACCAATCCCACCCAATGTCACCTCAATGGGATGATTCTTTCTATTCTGGGTGGTAATGCCCAAGGGAGATGTCCTTGGTGACCTGGAGCTTTGAGAAGGTGAAGGATGATAAGGCAAAAGTGTAAACCCCCCATCACAAGTCACCACCAAGCAGAAGATTTGGCTAAACAACCAATAATAAGAAGTAACCAAAGAAGAAGAAAAAGCACATGTCCGAGACAAAGCAACAAGAAACTTATATGTGCAAATCTTGGTTAGTACTTCATATATCAAAGATCATCTGCTAATTCAACATAAAAGCAATTATAACAATAAATATTGACAAAGTCAATGTTTTGTCAATATAGCAATGAAATAATATCACTCCACCAATAAATACCAAAATGATGTAGCAATCAATATATCCAATCAATCCTTCATTCAATAAATGATTTAAACACCATTCAATTGTTTATAAGGAAAAATGTTGCTGCATAATGATGATAATAGCCAATGATGATGACAACAATAGGACTAGGTTTTCAAATAAAAAAGGTGTATTTTGAGAGTGTTTGGGATCAAATCACTTCAACGCTGGAGGCTTAGATCAATGCCTTAGGATTTAATGGAGTCAATAAGAAGGATGCAAGAGTTGAAGGAGGGTGACTAAAGACTAGAAGGAAGGGTTATGAAGTGTTGCAAAATCAAGGCTTCAGAAATGAAGCCCTAAGGGAGAGAGGCTCACTACAGTGTTGCTAAAGCAAGGCCTCGTGCTCTCTCCTCCTTCTTTAGATCAAATTGGCAAAATGGCAACTGAAGATAAAACAAATACAACCAAAGCATGAGGGTTTGAAGAGGCAAGGTGTTGCTACAACAAGGCCTTTTTAGCAAACCCTAGAATGGTATGGCCCTGGTGTAGAAGAACTAGGCCAAGGATGTATCACTATCTTTGGCTTCTGGATAGTACGACTAGCTCAAGGATAAGAAAAAATGAGAGTGTAGCTATGGCTAGGCTCTCTCTTCCTTCTTCAATGGCTGAAAATTTCTCTATCGGGGGACATGAGACAAGGATCAATTAGATGTGCTTGTCACATAGGGTTTTGATTCAGAAAATTTATAAGTAATATGCAAGAAATTTAGACTACAACCATTCAATAAGAAGTTTTGCAGAAAAAACACTTACAATTCATGAAGAAATAACCATGCAAACCCTAGTTGTAAAACCTTCCTTCAAGAGAAACACCATAAATGCCAAAAAAAGTCTTCCTTCAACAAGTGCGCCTCTCTTAAATCAGCCAAAAACCCCAATAGGGCACTAAAATCAGACCTCACTAATGAGTGAGTGATGAATGATGATAAAATGAGTCAAAACCCTCAATATATAGTGTATCAATGACCTAATTTAACTTTTAGGTCATAAAAAGGCCGACAAGGCCAAAATACCAAAGTAACATTGTTTTGCATTAAATGTTCATTTTAAAACCCTAATTGAGAAAAAGGTGAGACGTCACCACTTCTAAGGGAGACGTTAGCCCCTTTTAGGGCAAATGCAGCAATAAAGAGCAAAACGTTAACCCTCTTTGGGCCTCTCCATCATGCCACATGTGCCAACTACCCTGTCAAAATGCCACACGCTCAAGATGACGTCATGAGCCCATAGGTGACGTCCTAGGCCATCCAGGGCAAACGTTTCACTAGAAGTGGGTCAATCCCCCTAGGCCGGGCTCTACCAAAGTGCCTCTGATGAAAATCCTCTTCTTCTCCGGTGCAAAACCCTGATCAACCATCGTCCTGTCTCTGCGCCCTGATGGGGTCTCAGCATAACTTTTTAGGTCATAAAAAGTCTGACAAGGCCAAAATACCAAAATAATATTGTTTTACATTAAATGTTCATTTTAAAACCCTAATTGAGCAAAAAGTGAGTTGTCACCCCTTCTAAGGGAGACGTTAACCCCTTTTTTAGGGCAAATGCAACAATAAAGAGAAAAATGTTAGCCCTCTTTGGGCCTCTCCATCATGCCACATGTGCCAACTACCCTGTCAAACTACCACACACTCAAGATGACATCATGAGCCCATAGGTGACGTTCTGGGCCATCCAGGCAAAACGTTTCACTGGAAGTCGGTCAATCCCCCTAGACCGGGCTCTGCCAAAGTGCCTCTTATGGAACGTCCTCTTCTTCTTCGGTACAAAACCCTGGTCAACCATCATCCTATCTCTGCCCCCTGATGGGGTCTCAACATCCATCTGGTGGGATTTTCAGCCCCATGGAGGTCCGAACTGATCATCTCCCCATGTGTACCAGTCCAAATGGTACCTGTCCATCAGGCCTAGTCCTGCACATCAAAATATATTCCATCCATGGGCTCATCAGTCACCGAGATCATAGCAATGTTAATCACATCTCATCATCAATATTATTAAACAGATGCATAAAACCCTAATACATCAGTCAATAGCTCAAAGACATTACAAAAAACTACAATACAAGATTGGAGAAAAAGACAAAATGTCCTATTGGGATAGTATCCACAAGAAAAAGAAAGTTTCCAGGAGGATTTCATCCAAGACATGTAAGTGAGGTGATGTGGCTAGGGGATGTCCAGACATGTGGGTGCAGTGAGAGCCAAGGATGCATAATGTTATATGTGGGTGCCTTTGTAGAAGGTGAGATGTACATGTCATGGATGCATTTTTTCCAAGCCCATTCTTGCCTTTATTCTTTTCATTCAAGAGCTAACCAGAGGACACTATCTTGGCATGGTGACCAGAGCTGACAGTGTTACCCACAACTACTTTCACAAATATGAGAAGGTTGGCTCATGATGAGACCCCCTTTCCCTTGGCGATGCAACCGAAGGTCACTACCCTGGCATGGTAACCAGATGGTGGCAATTAGGTACCCATGAACCTAATAGGCTGGCTCATGATGAGACCCCATATCCTCTGACTAGGTCTTGTTTGTTATTTTCCAGGTCCCTCTTGTTTCTTGCTGAGAGGCCTTTTATTTCCTTCTCAGGGATCCTTGGGTGAAGCATCTCGAGGTTTCATTTTTAGGCTTTTGTCTTTTACTAGCTGCTTTTACCTGCTGGGCCCTTAGCCCCTTCTTCCCATGAGATAAGGTGCAATCCTACAAGTAGGTCAACCCAATTCCCGAATGAGGGGAATGGGATAAATGAGCAACAGATAAGATGAAACAATGGTGCTATGATGGGAGTGGACGATGGATTTTCAAAAATCCCCCCAGTGGCCAACCAAGACCTATGGGCACAGGCTTGCTAGGGCACCCTGTCAATTTCCCCAAGCATGGTCAAGTGGGTTAATGTAAGATCCAAGCAGTTGTTAGAGATAAAAGGAATCAGATGCATATATTTAAAGGTTTCAATGACCAAAAGTGACACATACCATGATACCTAGACCAATTACCTCATGAAGAAAGAACCTTCTCTGATACAGGACCAAGTCGATGGTGATGGATGTTCCTACTGCTGACAAGAAAAAGATGATGGAAGAAGAAAAGGATGGGCCCTCCGAGCCATGCTCAGGTCAATCCTACTCTTAGTACTCCATGTCTAGGACCTCTGGGCCTCAAGAAATGATCTCCTAGTTATCCCTAAAAAATAGGGATAATATCTGGCTCCAACTCGGGCACATGTGCTCACCATAAAGCGCATGAGAACCTCAACATCTCTGGAATACTGTGCAGGCCTACTCAATATTGATAGGGGCATCAATAAAAAAAATGGGGTGGTAATGCCACCCCAGCATACATAGACATATATATAAGCTGAAAGAAAACAATCAATAATGCAAATGTGAAAGCAAACTAACATGAAATGAAAATTGTATAATACATGAATACAACATGCCTACTTACATGTACTTACCTATGAAATCAGGTCCCCGGTGGGTAGTAACACTTGATATGAAAAGCGTTTACCGGCAGCTTCAGAACTTCTCCCTCCATGGTCTCTAAGTTGAAAGAGTTTGTACCTACACAACTCATGATTTTGTAAGGACCTCCCCACAAACTATCAAACTTCTTGTGCATACCAGGTTTTTCCCTTCTCTTATCCCATAGCAACAGGAGATCTCCTTTGGTGAAGTTTCTTTCCTTGGCTCTATGGTCAAAGGTGTTCTTTATCTTCTCTTGATTTCTTTCCATTTGACCAAAGGCACTCCTCCTCATCTCATCTAGCTCTATTAGCTGATTGATCCTTCCTTGGATTGCTTCTGCATCTGTAGAGTATCATTGAGTGAAGCGAAGGATAGGAATCTAGAGGTTCGCAGGAATTTTTGCTTATAGTCCATATACCAGCTCAAAAGGAGTTTTTCCTATGGAATTTTTTTTTGTTATTTGGTCTGCCCATACTGCATACTTTATTTTGCTATCCCAGGATTTTTTATTTTCCCCCACAACCTTCTTCAAAATATTCATGAGGTTCTTATTGGTTGATTCTACTAATCTGTTTCCTTGTGAGTAATAGTTGGAGGAATGGGATAGGACAATGCCATACTTGAAACAAAATTCTACTAGAGCATATGACCTGAAAGCTTTGGAATTGTCTGTAGTGATCTTGGAAGGGACACCGAACCTAGTTATGATTCAGTCTTCCAAAAAATTCATGACTACTTATTCAGTGGCCTTTCTTGTAGGAATAGATTCGACCCATCTAGTGTAATAGTATGTGGTTGTTAGGATCCACCAGTATCCATTACTTGAATTGTCCTTAAACTCACCAACAAAGTCCAAAGTGCTTCTATCACTACGGGCTTCAGGGGTTGTGCTAGGAGTTTTGGTTTTTCGGAGAAGTACTAGCAAGGCTGGAAAGATCAGACGTGTTGGTGGGTAATGAAAAAAAGTGTTGGCCAATAATAGTCAACCCTCAGGATCTTGTGGGTAGTAGTATGAGCTGCAAAGTGTCCACCACAATATCCAAAGTGTATTTCTTCTAGTAGCTTCTTTGCCTCTTCTTTGTTCACGCATCTAAGTATAACTCCGTCAGGATTCCTCCACCCAAGTCCATTTCCAGTCAAGCATTATTTCATAGCTTTCAATCTCAAAGCCCTTGTTTTGTAGTCTACCAGGTGATCGAGGCAATACAAGTTCTTTATATAGTATACGATATCAGAATACCATTCATCATGTTCTAATTCATTGATCATTACATTTATTTTCTCACTCTCACCCATCTGTATGGCTTCTTGGTTTCTCTCAGTTAGCATTTCGGCTAAAACTTGTCCCTTTATTATTTTGGTGGGTTTTATTTCTAATTCATACTCCTGGATTTTGGAAACCCATTTTCCTCTAGTACCCATGCAATCTTGTTGTGATAAAACATCCTTTACGATTGGGTATGGGACGTAATCCTTAATTTTAATGTATTTGACGTAGTTTCTAAATTGTTTGAGGGACTTGACCAGGGCATACGCTTGTTTCTCAGTGATAGAATAATTCAACTCAGAATCTCTAAGGACCTTTCTCATAAAAGCCACGGGATTTTCATAGTCATCAACATCTTTTTGCATTAAGACACCAGCAATAATATCCTAGGATGCAAACGAGAATATTATGAAATCTCGTGAGAAATCAGGGCTGATCAAGACAGGGGCTTGGGAGATAGCATCTTTAATATCTTAAAAGGACTTGTTGGTTTTATCATCCCACCTGAAGGAAACATCCTTCTTTAGCAAGGTGCTCAGAGGTTTTATCCTCTCGACAAAGATTGGCACAAATCTACGAATAAAGTTGATCTTTCCAAGAAAGGGTTGTAAAGATTTTCAGTTGGTAGGGAGGCAGACATCCTTTATTGATTGGACTCTTTCAGGGTCAATGAAAACTCCTCCCTACAAAGCCACGTGACCTAATAACTTCCCTTCCTCAATAGTGAAAACAGATTTCTTGGGATTCAACGAGATACCATACTTTCTACATCACTCGAGAACAATCTTGAGGTGGGAGAGATGGTATTTCCTATCCTTGGACACAATGATAAGGTCATCCTAGTAGATTTCTATAATTTTTTGTTTAAGGTCCCTGAAGGAAAAATCCATTGCTCTTTGGAAATTGGCACCGGCATTCATAAGACAAAATGGCATCCTCAAGTACATAAAGGTTCCCCACGGTGTGGTAAATGGGGTTTTGAGCTGGTCTTCTCTTTTAAGCAAGACTTGGTTGTATCCTGAAAACCCATCCAGCATAGACATCATCCCTGCCCCTATGAATATTTGAAGCAAATGTTCCATGTTTGGGAGCGAGTAATTGTCTTTTAAAGACAATTGGTTGAGGTTATGGAAATCAACACACAAACGTATGTCACCATTCTTCTTTCGAACAACTACCAAATTTGACATCCAAGAGGAATATCTGATAAGGGTTATGATTCCAGCATCAACCATCTTCTAGAGTTCCTTCTTTATTTGGTTTACCAACTTTGGATTGATATGTCTTAGCTTTTGTCGGAAAGGTTTGGCTCCTTCTACCAAATGTATAGCATGCTAGATAACATCCCCCCTATAAGCCTTCAAATCATCATAGTTCCAAGCAAAGGTGTCCTTGAATTCCCTGACCAGTGCCAAGATCTTTATCGTCTCCTTCTCTTTGGTGCCTTTACCTATTTTGATCATTCTTGGATCTATTTCTGTGCCGATATTGAATTCTATGGCTTCATCAGCTTGTTTATTGGATCTTTTTCCTTTGAAAACATCATGCCTTTCGAAAAGGTTTTCTAGGGGGACACAACCCTTTGGAAAGGTATTTCATTGAAGGTTAATGACTTCCAGGTTCATGGAATGAACTAGGAAATTAATTAGTGAATTGGTGAATTCCTTGTTGTTTTCCATGAACCTGATAATTTGATCGTCATCCTCAAAAACTTGCCAATATTCCAAATTATCGGGGACAAAAGGCCTAAGAAGAACCTCCATCTTGCATAAGTCATGAGGAGGTCCCTCACATGGTTGTAAGGTAGAATCAGATACAACTAAAGCATCCGCCACATGGTTTTCTTTTTGAGGAATGGCTTCAAGTGACACTATTCTGAAGGATTTTGAGAGGGATTGAGCCATGTCTCGGTATTTCTTCAACTTCTCATTTTTAGCGGCAAATCTCATCATAACTTGTGATACAATGAGGTCTAAGTCTCCTTTTACCTTTTAGGTGTGTAGAACCTTTGTCAATTTCTAAGTTGAGACCTAGGATCAAGGCCTCATATTCGGCAATGTTGTTGGTGCAATGGAATTCCAGCCTATATGAATGGTAAAAGACTTCACCGGAAAGGGCTGTCAAAACTATTTCATCTCCTGATCTAGAGTTTGAGTGGGATCCATCAAAATCCAAGGTCCAAATTCCTTTAGTTTCTTCAATGGTGTCAACATCTAACTTCCCTTCTTGGAGAAACCAATTGTTGAGGTCATTGTCGATACACAGGAGTTGGTCACTTGACTCATTAGAAGTTTCAACTGGAGAGCCTACGAGAGGTTCATTGTAGAGGGTGAAGAATCCTCCTTCATGATGAGGGATAGTTGCCTTGGATTTCTAAAAACTTCCATCTAAGTGCTCTATAAGGTCTTTGTGAAGGATAATACCCAAGTTGCTCACAACATCTATAATGACCACATCTATCAAGAAGGGAGTGTTGGGGCAAGAATCAAAGGCAATTTCTAGGTTCTTAATTATCCCTTTTGCAAAGTCACCTTCGGTATTTGGTTGTGAAAGGCTTAGGTCCAATTGATGCATAACCTCCTCTGTCATCATGTTGGTTGTAGCATTTGGGTGCAGGAGATAGTTGCAGAGGAGGGAGTCCTTGACTTGGAGAGTGACACAGAAAGGTGTGAACTCACCATTCTTGGAGAAAGGGTGTCCCACTTGGTGGATAAAGAGAGGAGAAACTTTTGGAGGATCACGCTTAATGGTATCAGGTGGGAAAGTCTCGAATTCCTCCCTCTCATCCTGAGGAGGCTCCATTTCCAAAGGAAGTTCTTGAAAAGGGGTATTGCTTTCATGGGAAAAGCTCCATTTCCTTTTGGGGGGATCGAGTTCAACTTGGAGGACTTCTGGGGGGTTAGGTTTAGAGACAAGCTCATTACTAGGGTCCTTGAGGTCATCATCGCATGAGAGGTCAACCTGACAAATGTAGTCTTCAAATTCAAGATTTCTCTCGATCTGAAAGGCTAAGTCTTGTGCTTCTTCTAAAGTTACAGGTGACCGGTCTTTGAGGGTGAATTGTAAGATTCCTTCTAAGGAGTGTAGGTATTGTTCAAGGATAGCTTGTTCTGAGCTTAGTTTTGATAGAACCTTTTTGAGGAGAAGGTTGAACCTATCACCGAAATCCCTAACACTCTCATAGGACCCTTTGCAAATGATAAGGTATTGGGAATAAGAATCTTGTGTATGTTCATTGTTGCGCCATCTTATTCTAAAGGCCTTTTGCAGCTCTTCGGGGTTTTTTATGCTTCCTTTTGGGTAGGCATTAATCCAAACTTTAGAATCCTCTACAAGAGAGCTTGCAAAAAGTCTCATAAAGACATCAGGGTGTTCCTGACCAGCCAAATGAAATTCAAAGCTATCAAAGAACTAGGCCCAATGTGAATTACTAGGAACTGCTTTTCCTGAGAAAAGTGGTAACTAGGAATTTGCATCCTTGGGTAAGTCATGTAACCCACCTTGGATGTTACTCAGGTCGAAATAACTAAGAATACCTGGGTGAGACCACTTGTGTGGATTAAGTTGGGGTGCAGAGTTTATCAGAGTGACAATCACCACAGTAGAGGGGTTTGAGTACTATCACCCGCTATGGGTCATCATCGGTGGAGTTTCCAGATAATTTGTTTGAAATTATCAAAGAAAAGGGAAAACACCTTAGTCGAGTTGTCAGGTAAGCTTGTAAGATAAGGCTCTTGAGGCAAGGCTTACCAAAAAGATTCATCGTTTGAGGAGAATTGACTTAGTGTTCCCCGAAAACGGTGCCAAAATGTTATCACACAGTTTGTATTTATGGTAATAGGTGAGAAGATAAAGGGGTAAATTGGCGTAACAGGAACCAATCCCACCCAATGTCACCTCAATGAGATGGTTCTTTCTATTCTAGGTGGTAAGGCCCAAGGAAAATGTCCCTGGTGACCTGGATCTTTGAGAAGGTGAAGGATGATAAGGAAAAAGTGTAAACCGCCCCTCATAAGTCACCACTAAGTAGAAGATCTGGCTAAACAACCAATAATAAGAAGTAACCAAAGAAGAAGAAAAAGTACCTATCTGGGAAAGAGAAATAAGAAACTTATACGTGCAAATCTTTGTTAGTACTTCATATATCAAAGATCATCTGCTAATTCAACATATAAGCAATTATAACAATAAATATTGAAGAAGTCAATGTTTTGTCAATACAACAATGAAATAATATCACTCCACCAATAAATATCAAAATGATGTAGCAATCAATATATCCAATCAATCCTTCATTCAATAAATGCTTTAAACACCATTCAATTGCTTATAAGGAAAAACATTGTTGCAAAATGATGATAATAGCCAACGATGACGACAGCAATAGGACTACTGTTTCAAATCAAAAAGGGGTATTTTGAGAGTGTTTAGGATCAAATCACTTCAACGCTGGAGGCTTAGATCAGTGCCTTAGGGTTTAGTGGAGTCAATAAGAAGGATGCAAGAGTTGAAGGAGGGTGACTAAAGACTAGAGGGAAGGGTTCTAAAGTGATGCAATAGCAGGGCTTCAGAAACGAAAACTTAGGGGAGAGAGGCTCACTTCGGTCTTGCTAAAGCAAGGCCTCGTGCTCTCTCCTCCTTCTTTAGATCAAATTGGAAAAATGGCTAGTTGAAGATAAAGCAAAGACAACCAACGCATGAGGGTTTGAAGAGGCAAGGTGTTTCTACAACAAGGCCTTTTCAGCAAACTCTAGGATGGTACGGCCCTAGTGTAGAAGAACTAGGCCAAGGACATCTCACTTTCTTTGGCTTCTGGATAGTACGGCTAGCTCAGGGAGAAGAAGAAATGAGATTGTAGCTATGGCTAGGCTCTCTCTTCCTTCTTTAATGGATGAAAAATTCTCTATCGGGGGACATGAGACAAGGACCAATTAAATGTGCTTGTCACCTAGGGTTTTGATTCAACAAATTTAAAAGTAATATGCAAAAAAATTAGACTACAACCATTCAATAAGAAGTTTTGCAGAAAAAACACTTACAATTCATGAAGAAATAACCATGCAAACCCTAGTTGTAAAACATTCCTTCAAGAGAAACACCATAAATGCCAAAAAATTCTTCCTTCAACAAGTGCGCCTCTCTTAAATCATCCAAAAACCCTAATAGGGTGCTAAAATCAGACCTCACTAATGAGTGAGTGATAATTTATGATAAAATGAGAGTCAAAACCCTCAATATATAGTGTATCAATGACCTAATTTAACTTTTTAGGTCATAAAAA
>CBVK0100413722.1:0-19354 GCA_900067695.1 Picea abies
AGGTGACTCTCTGGCGTGTGTTACCACAACACAACATATTCTAGGGTGATCATGGCTTACCACAGGATCCTCATGTCCCAACAATATCCTTTTCCGTGATTTCCAGCTTGCATATCCAACATCTCATATGTATTATACATAGATAGTCATCATGAGATATCATTATAACCATTTCCAACCATAAATGTCAAATCTTTCTTTTTTTTATATAGGAAAACAAAAAATTTCCAAGCATGGGATTTCTTCTCATAATGTTTGTCTCTGCAGTTGTTGATATCAGTCTTCCTTGTGGGCTTACATCCCTTCCATATTCAATACCATCCTACCTGCAATTTTCTCGATTTAGATTCAGCCAAAACAATTTGTCAATAATTTATTAAATTATAATTCCCAAAACTGTTTTATATAGGAAAAATAAAATTTCCAAACATGAGCATCTGCTCATAATAATTTGTCTCTTGCAGCAATAGGAATTTGTCTTCTTTAACGGATTACAACACATCCATATCCAAGACCCTTTCTTCCTACAATTTCAACATTCCTCAGCCAAAAAAATTGTCAATATCTCATGTACAAGGTATATATATATATGCATGGCAATGATTCAAAAAAAAATCACAAAGTGATCTTAGAATTGTTTACAACTACAATTCAATCACTTCCATCAATCCAACTATCAATATATATATATATATATATTCATGGAAACAAGTGATCTTAGAATTGTTTGTTACTACAATTCATTTGCTTCCATCGATCCAACTATCAATTGGAATGATCTCATCATTACATACACATGTATTGTCAGCCACTACTTTCCAGAAATATTTTTTTATCACTCTGTCTCTCCCAACAAAGTTGTAATATCTAACAGTTCCTGAAGTGTTTTCAACTTCATGAGTTAGCAATACTCACATCATTCAGCTGTTAGCATAATCATTTCTATGTTATATAATATATACATGCATTCACCCAATGCATTCAATGACTCCTGCAATATTACTTGTAACATTTTTAATATCTCCAAAACTGATCTCGGAATTGTAACAACAACAATCCAATCACCTCCATCTATTATTCATATTAAATATAATGCATCTATTCATCATTATGTATTTTCAGCACCACAAACTTTTCATAATGCAGCAAAATAACAATAAATGTGCCCATACCCATGGCCACATCTAAAAAAAGCATTCATGCATCGAATACATAATACCACCTAACTATGTTATGTATTCCACCATGATGATTTGGAAGGTTTTGCCAATGACTGAACCCATCATCTGCACACTTCCTACTGCTTGCCTAACTATTTGGTCACCTTCCTTTTCCACCCAAACACAACACCAAGAATATAATCCTTAAGTTATCTTCAGTGTTGGCAAAGAGGTTGCAATCCAAACATCAAATATACAGTAGATACCATTGAGCACTCACATAACATTATAGCCCTTTCATATCCAACCATATTATGGTCTCACACATGACTAGCTCTATGGATATTCATTGCTATAGAAGGAGTATGTCTTCTAAATTAACCCGGTTATGATCCCATAACTAATCATAACATAATATGAAACTAACATTTTATCTAAATGCATTATAGAATTACAACATGTTCATACTCTAGGCCTTTGGCCATTACGTATCAATTTAAATATTGAAAATTAACTGAGGGAATTATTACCTCAATCCCCTTCAACATGTATGCATCAACAACAACTAATTGCATACCTACCTGGTTTTTATCAACCTACTTGTTTCTATATGACCAATTGATATTTGTAGAAGCTCATAGAATTCATCCTTCATCATTTTGATCACCATTCTTGCCACCCTCATGGGTTTTCACCTAGATGGAAATCATAAGCAACAACAACATCCATATATTTAACCCTGTTGTATCATTTTTCCTGAATACATCATCAATCATTAGTCATACTTAAACGTTATTTCATAATAATAGACTATTCTAGGTTCACAAGCATGTTATATGCATATTCAATCATGTTATGTACATGTGAACAATTACACATCCCTATGCACCAAGCATTTATTGTCAACATGCCTACTAATGCATATGCATTTTAACTTCATTGTATGCCTCATGCACTCTAGTGAATTTTTGTTTTAATTCACTTATTTATCTATCTATTTATGTTGTAGTTGGTTGTCCTTGAACTCCTTCATATCCTTGCTACCTTGTGTGCTCCCATTATGCTCATCTGCACTATGGGTCCCTGGTCTGAACACTTTCCAGCCAAGTTCCACTTGGTCATTCTGTAATCCAACCAAGGTGTTATATTTCTAGCAGCCTCTCCTAGGCAATCGTATCCAACTTTACCTTTATGAAACATTGCATCACCCTGGAATGAACTAGCTCAAACATTCCATCACTCTACTACAATGTTCTTGAATCAAATACTATTACTCATTAGTTGTCCATTAGGTTACTTCATTAACCTTTCCCTGTGAAACCGCACCTTTCACACTTAATATCATTCCCAATGGAAGTCCATTTTCACTCAATGAATGGAAGTCCATTTTCACTCAATGACACTTTTTAAGTGAGAGGGAATTCAAAATTCTTTGTATTGGCATCCTGCTTTCCATTGTGAACTATGATATCAAGAGTGGATCTCTTTCACACTTTTCCTTTTATTCCCATCCATGACATATTTAACCTGCTAACGTCATATCCTATGTGAGGATTCTTTCTTTTGTAGTACCTTATCCAACTCCTGTAAGCTTTGTCATGCTTCCATGACTCTAATATTTGATCGTGTTATTGAATTGGTCTGATTATACCTCTAATCCTACCAAACCTGCAAACAATCATCTGGTTAGAAATATACATATCATACAAAAATTGTCAATTAAATTTACATGTACCTTTTCTATTTAATTTATGAAGAAAATTATATAAATTGTAATAGTTATCCAAAAATAGAATAATTCCACATCATTCTCCTCTGAATCATTTTTCCAACAACTGAAATCTCACCCCAAACGGATATCGGAGTTGAAAGCTAGGGCTCCTTGAAAAACCACTTTCAACCCCCTTAGTTGATACAGAAAATTGAAAACTACAAAGACGCTTCCTTCAAACTAAGTTATAGATGACAATGGTTCAAAATCATGGGCTTAATCACCCTTTAGTGCCTTGCTCCATGTTCTTCCACATGGGAGCTTGTACAAACACCAAGTCCAAGGGTTGGCTTACTTCCAGGCCCTTTTTACCTTAGCATGGGACTGGCATTAGGACCAAGTCCTCCAGACTTCGGCTTTCAGCTGTTTTACCTTGTCAAATTTTGTTTTCCCCCATATTTATACTTCCCCGGAGCCTTTAATAACTCCACTAGCAAAAATAGATGATCTAGATTTAATATCTCGTCGAATGGACGGTCCTGCACCTAACTGGAAGCTTCAACGCGATCAACATCTACAACTTAATCAAGTGTTGAGACAGACAGTGCTCAACCAATTCAAAAATTAGACACTATGGGGTATCTCCATTCCCGAGTCTTCCACTTCTCCTGAGTGGAAATCCTCCAAAGTACTTACCTCTTCTCCCTTAGCTAGATCCAACAATCACAATAACTCCCGGAGGGTCTTAGATCAATGGACCGCATGAATTTTCTACTATGAGACATTTCAAATCTCAAGTCACTCAACTCCCTGGAGTGATATCTGTCAATTTTTTTACCCCATCCTTCCACTACTTGATGTAAAGGGTGAGAAAGGTCTCGAAGGGATCTTAGATCGATGTTCTGCATGCCTTCACAATTTCGGGCTTCGACACTTTTCACTTGTAGAGACTTGAAAACCCCCAAAGTACCAAGTCTCTGGACTACAATATCTACTGCCATGTGTCTTCTAGGATCAATGTTCGATATGTACTCCGACCTTCAGGCCTTCGAGATTCCTCGACCCAACGCAAACTATCACATCTTTTTCCTCTGGAGTGCCCAGTCCCTGGACTGAACGATCTGTCGCCACGTGGTGAAATACTAGAAGCGGACACATGTCACATTCTAACTGACATTTTAATCTTCTATAGGTTCAAAAATCACTGACACGTGGCACACATCCCATGTGTCCACGTCATCCTAGGTGACATCATCATGCCCCACCATTTTGGCTCTTCGAGCTTCGAAACTTCGAGCTTCAAGAATTTCCACACTAGCACACTCCAATTCTCCCGAACTCTGAATTCCTGAACTGTTTCCACACTAGCACACTCCAATTCTCCCGAACTCTGAATTCCTGAACTGGCCAATCCGTCGACACGTGTCTCCCTTAATGGACGATCTAGATTAACTCCAGACTTCGAGGCTTCGAAAGATTTCCCCTTATCAAACTTTTTTCCTTCCGAACACCGAACTTTTGAACTAGTCGAGCTACCGACACATGTTCCTTTTGATAAATGGTCTGGATGAACTCTGGGCTTCGGGGCTTAAGGATTTTGTGCATCAGCATGCTCCATTTCTCCCGAACTTTGAACTTATGAACTAGATGATATACCAACAAATGTCCCTTTTTATGAATGGTCTAGATGAACTCTGGGCTTCGGGACTTTGGGAGTTTGCACATCAACATGCTCCATTTATCCCGAATGCCAAAATGAAATCGATGGCTCACACTCCTCCCATAGCCAACGACTGTGATTAAATCTGGCTTCAGCTTCGGGGTTTATCGCTCTATACAACCCCCATACTCCCGAATACTTGCTAGATCTAACAGTCTTAATCACTCCCGAAATCCACCACTCCATCTAACAGTCAACGAGACTTCGAGACTCCAACTTTCAGTAGTTCAAGCTTTGCATGCCTACAAAGATCACTGAAGCGACGAAGTTACGCAGTATTACCCTTTTCACTTGGCCTCAATCGATGATTGGTGATCAACAATCTAGATCTGACGACTGGGACTTAACCTTTCCCAATTTCTGGTGTTTCCTTCATCGGACGGATCCTACTCATCGACCCTCGATCCAACGATCCAGATCTCTCTTGATCCCATAGTGGCGATCACTCCTGAATTCAAAAGGGATTTTCACGATCCTTCGATCCCTTCCAAAGGATCTCCAACGTCCTGTATTCTATGCGGACTCTGCAATGCCATTCCTCATGAGATTTACAACTTCAAGGCCATAAATCGATCTCAAACACAAGACTCTAACCAACATATCTGGCCCATATAGGCCCGATGTTTCAACCAGAAGCTCTGATACCAATATGTAACGTACCCAACCACCCACAGGCCAAGCTACGCCACTTAAACAGGCTGCAACACACCCAGCCACCAGCATGCAAGGCACACTGCAGTCCCAAGACTCAGTTTTCTGATCTTGTCTTGAAATCAAAGGGTTGTTCATGAACGTTGGAGGCATGAAAATCATATGCATAAGACAATATCCATGCTACAGCATCAGGAAGTAAACAATGTGCCATGCAAAACAAATAATCAGTAGACAGGTACATTAGAATACATATATCAGAGATAATTAACTACACATCGGAAAAAAACATTACACAGAAAACACAGAGAGCACTTATATTTGCAAGTAAACATTCACCAACTGGTTGGATACCAAGGACATTCCTCCCAACCATAGACATTTGTGTTCATTTACTCTCAACAGTAGGTCACCCCTGAGCCATGGCTATGAATCCACAAGGATAGGTTCTAGGCCAAGTCTAAACACACAGCAGTTGGCTAAGTAGCTCTCAGGTTTCCCAACCTCAAAGAAAATCCTAATTTCCATCTCTCTTTCCCCCTCAGCCTGCAAAACCCCAAGAAATGAACACCTTTCTCTGCCATGCAGTCCCTAAGGTTGTTCCATTTCTCTCTAGGGATCCAGTGCTACTGGTCAGGAAATATAGGTTGTTCCATTTCTCTCTAGGGATCCAGTGCTACTGGTCAGGAAATATCCCTACTGGAAACTCCAAGGACTCTCAGTTGTGGACAGTTCCATCCAAACTACCATCAAGCTCATGCACATAGGCATCCATTCCCTCCTGGAATGATAAGTAAATCATTACATCCATTCAGTGATGGCTCTCCTCTTCCTTCCATTTGTTTCCATGCCCAACCCAAGAGCACACAAATTAGCAGTATTGAGTGAAAAGGAAGAAGAACAAGAGAACAAGGGGAAGAAGATGAGCCAAGGGAATAATGATCCCCTAACTTCACCCCAAGCCACCCTCACGCAACCATTCATATCCATGCTCACATTAAGAGCATATGAATGCAGCAAGAGTGAGTCTCCCAAAAAAATGAGGAGTGGAAAAGGTGTAACAATGAATGAATAAGAACAAGTGAACACCCACCCAAATCAAAGATGTGTTTATACAATTACTTGGAAATCAAGAACAACATGGCCTCCCCCAAGAAGCTCATGTAACCCCTTTTCTCCATAAAATAAATTATGGGTAAACAAAATAATAAAAAAAAGAATTAGCCCCTCAAGCTCCCTCTTTCGTGGGATCATAGCCCCCTATCACTTTTTTCCTTGTCCGTCTTGCAGTCAACGGTGTATTTTATTAAATTATATGAAGTATTACATTTCCTAGGCACTCTCGCCCCTTTTCAAATTTACTGGCTCACTAGCCTAAGTCATATTTACATAATAAATTATAGTTCATAAGGGTTAGAACCGGGATGTTACAGTCCCCTTCAAAAACATTATTACTTTGACTTCATCATCTAATGATAGGCTCTTTGGATTCTCAACGACCCATAGGGGTTTATTGTCCCATAGTTGGAGTTGATTGTTGATCCATTTCATGTCTCACTTTTCAATCCAAATCTTGTATAAAATTCTTCTCCCAATCCACTATCTCACTTTTCAATCCAAATCTTGTATAAAATTCTTCTCCCAATCCACTATCTTTCAAAAATTTCATAATCAAATGCCTTTTTACTTAGCCATTTTTCATGTTGGGTGGAGACCTTTACTATGACCATATCTCCACACTCTGCATAGATATATATTCCATACCTTTGCACTTCGCACAGGTATATCCCCCGCATATCCAACACTTAGTCTATTTTCAACCATCATGCATAGAATTCATACCACTCATCCTCTCGCACTCTTGTACTCCCACACTTCCGCACCTTCACAATTCCAACAGTTCCACACCATGGATTGTGACAATACATGTAATTTGCACAATAACTGAGTCATTTATGACACATTTACTTGCTCCATTTTATGAGGAAAGGGCAGGGATTTAGAATTAACCTGAAGTGAATGTCCCACTTTCGACACCATGGATTGTGACAATACATGTAATTTGCACAATAACTGAGTCATTTATGACACATTTACTTGCTCCAATTTATGAGGAAAGGGCAGGGATTTAGAATTAACCTGAAGTGAATGTCCCACTTTTATATGAGCCACTTAATGGTTTCTATTTATGATTACATGCATTCTGAAGTTAATTCATATGTGTGTAAAAGGCATTTTAGTAAATATGCATCATGAAGTTGGCCTTAAAGCAATATGAGCTCCATTATGTATTTTTCTTTCGAAAATTTCCTAATCAAAAGTCTTTTTACTTAGCCATTTTTCAAGTTGTGCATAGTCTTTTGTTATGATCATATCTCCACACTCTGCATAGTTATATATTTTGCACATCTATATTCCACATAGGTATATCCCTCACACAATCAACACTTAGTCTATTTTCAACCCTTGTGCGGAGAATTCATACCACTCATCCTCCTTCTCGCACGTTTGTACCTTCGCACTTTCGCACTCCACATGGCTATATCTTCTATACCTTTGTACTCTACACAAGTATATCCCCCACACAACCAACACTTAGTTTATTTTGAACCCCTTTATGGAGAATTCATACCATTCATCCTTTTTCACTTCCAATATTCCCACACCACTTATTGTGACAAGCCACATAATTTGCATGATAACTGAGTCATTTATAGCACATTGATTTTCTATCATTTATGAGGAAAGGAATGGGATTTAGAACTAATGTGAAGTAAATGTCCCTCTTTTCTATGAGCTACTTAATGGTTTTTTTTTATGATACATGTATTCTGAAGGTAATTTATATTTGTGGAAAAGACATTTTAGTAAATACGCATCATGCACTAGGCCTTAAAGAAATTTGAGCTATGTAATGTATTTATCTTTTAGAAATTTCCTAATCAAAAGCCTTTTTAATTAACCATTTTAAAGTTTGTGTTCATCCTTTTTCTATGACCCTATCTCCAAACTCCGCAAAACTATATCTTTCACACCTTCACACTCTGCACAGGTATATCTCTTGCACATCCAACACTTAGTTTATTTTCAACACTTATGTGGAGAATTAATATCACTCATCTTCCCACACTCCACTTCCACACCTCTGCACTTCTGTACTCTGCACAACTATACCACACCTTCACACTCCACATAGGTATATCCCAGGCATAGTCAACAGTTAGTCTATTTTCAACCCTTGTGCAAATAATTCATACCACTCTTCCTCCCGCACTTCCACACCTTCGTACATACAATAGTTATGCACCATGGATTGTTACAAGCCATGTAATTTGCACAATAACTGAGTCATTTATGGCACGTTGATTTGCTTCGATTTATGAGGAAAGGGAAGGGATTGAGAACTAATGTGAAGTAAATTTCCCTCTTTTTATGAGCTATTTAATGGTTTCTATTTATGATTACCTATATTTCGAAGGTAATTCATATATGTGGAAAATATATTTTAGTAAATACACATCATGCACTTGGCCTTAAAGCAATTCGAACTCTATAATGTATTTGTCTTTCAAAAATTTCCTAATCAAAATCCTTTTTACTTAGCCATTTTCCAGGTTGTGTGAATCCTTTTGCTATGACCATATCTATGCACTCCACACAACTATTTCTTTCACATCTCCTCACTCCACACATGTATATCCCTTTCATAGCAAACTCTTAGTCTATTTCCAACCCTTGTGTGTAGAATTTATACCACTCATCCTCCCACACTTTTATACTCGGCATAGTTATATCTTGTGTAGCTTCACACTCTGCACAGGTATATCCCCCACATAGCCAACACTTAGTCTATTTTCAAACCTTGTGTGGTTAATTCATACCACTCATCCTCCCACACTCTCTCACTCTCACGCTTCCACACCTTTTCACTTCCAATAGTTCTGCAACACGGATTGTGACAAGCCATGTAATTTGCATGATAATCGAGTCATTTATGGAACAATGGTTTTCTCAGATTTATGAGAAAAGGGAAAGGATTTAGAACTAATGTGAAATAAGTGTCTCTCTTTTCTATGAACTACTTAATGGTTTCTATTTATGATTACCTGCTTTCCAAATGTAATTCATATGTGTGGAAAATATATTTTAGTAAAATCGCGTCATACACTTGTCTTTAAAGCAATTCAAGTTCTATAATGTATTTATATTTCAAAAATTTCCTAATCAAGTTTTTTTACTTAGCGATTTTTCAGGTTGTGCGGAGCCTTTTTCTATGACCATATCCTCGCACTCTGCACAACTATATATTCCATACCTCTATACTTTTCACAACTATATACCCCACATAGACAACACTTAGTCTCTTTTCAACCCTTGTGTGTAGAATTCATACCAGTCATCCTCTCGCACTCCGACACTTCCTCACCTCCACACTTCAAATAGTTTCACACCAAGGATTCTGAAAAGCCACGTAATTTGCACGATAACTGAACAATTTATGGCACATTAATTTGCTCCAATTTATGAGGAAAAGGCAGTGATTTAGGACTAATATGAAGTAAATGTCCCACTTTTTCATGAGCTACTTAATGGTTTCTATTTATGATTTCTTATTCATTGAAGGTAATTCATATGTGTGAAAAATACATTTTAGTAAATACGCGTCATGCACTTGGCCTTAAATAAATTTGAGCTATGTAATGTATTTATCTTTTGAAAATTTCCTAATCAAAATCCTTTTTACTTAGCCATTTTTTAGTTTGTGCGAACCCTTTTGGTATGACCATATCTCTACACTCTGCACAACTATATATTTCACACCTCCTCACTTCGCACATGTCTATCCTCCACACAGCGAACATTTATTCTATTTTTAACCCTTGTGTGGAGAATTCATACCACTCATCCTCCCGCACTCCCAAATTTATGCACTTTCACAGTCCACACAAATATATCTTATGCACCTTCGCACTCCGCATAGTTATATCCCTGCACAACCAACACTTAGTCTATTTTACACCAATGTGCAAATAATTCATACCACTCATCTTCCCACACTTTCGCACCTATGCACTTCCAATAGTTCCAAAACATGGATTGTGACAAGCCACATAATTTGCATGATAACCGAGTCATTAATGACACATTGATTTGCTCTTATTTACGAGGAAAGGGCAAGGATTTATAACTAATGTGAAGTGAATGTGCCACTTAATGGTTTTTATTTATGATTTCCCATATTCCAAAGGTGATTCATGTGTGTGGAAAAGACATTTTAGTAAACACGTGTCATGTACTTGGCTTAAAGCAATTTGAGCTCTATAATGTATTTATCTTTCAAAATTTTCCTAATAAAGTCATGTACCTAGTAGGGATAAAATGACATTAGAAAATTGTATTGTGACCTCTGAGAAGGATTGTAATCAAGCAAAGACAAGTACAATTGAGAATAATAGACTTAATTATCAAAAACTAAAAAAGATGATACATGAAAAACACAAATTCAATTACACATTCCCCATTAAACATGGAATGAAAATGTGTGCACATGAGTGGGATGCATATTTGATCAATGAAACAATGTGTCATAGCAAAATAACAAGAGTGGTATACACCAAATTGAAACAAACACATTGTAGTGCCAAACTGGACAGAAAATAAATAAAAAAGTAGATGTTCATTTACTAGGCATGCCGATGTAAAAAGGAAACAAGCAAGACAAGTCTATGTGAAACAAATCCAAGACATCCCTGGGAAAAAATGTGCAATTTGTGAAGAATTACATTTTTCAAAGAACATTAGATGCTTGAACGAGGAATTGAAGAAATAATATATGAGCTTGACAGTAAATGGAAAAACATTCTCTTGTAACAAGATATGTATTAGTTGCAAAAAAACACTTGAAAATGGGAAATTGTCATAGTTTTCAACACCTGACCAGATAAATCATAACATTCCATTACCAATTGCAAGTACACTCTCAGAACTTGAAGAGAGACTTGTATCACTCAAAATTGCATTCACACAAATAAGACAATGGGGTTACAAATGATCTTAGATGGGCTTAAGTGGACCAATTATCAACGTGCATTTTCATATGGATATTGTCCAAAAGCATTGCCATAATTGATGAATGAAACAATGACAATTGTAGTTTCATTGAAAAGATGACTACAATACAAAATTGCATATCATATTGGAAAAGTATGTGTAAAGATTGTCACAAGAGAATTTAAAGAATTATGTTCGAGAACTCTACATAAGGCTGAAAACATCTCTATAAACAAAGAATGGGTTTATGTTCTCAAACAAGATAATAAAAAGTGCATGAAAAATACAAATTATGATTGTGAAAGTGATATGGAAGAAGAATCCAATAGTGAGATACCTAGTGAAATGTTAGTACATGGATTCATAGAATCATAATGCTTCCAAAAGATCATTGAAGTCGCACCTACTGAAGCGAAGAGTCCAGTTGGGATTTTCATGGGCAAGTATGTAGAAGAAATGAACTTTCCAACCCTATTCTATGGAAATTTGTGTGATAATGACAATGTAAAGAGATTTAGTTACCAAAAAATAGTGAATTGGGAATTTCTACATGCTAGCGGTGATTTCTCATATCAAAAAACAAATTTGTTTTTCAAAATGGTGCGAACAATAATCGACAAAGTACTTTCCTGCATGTGGATATGAATAATAAAGAGACAAGTACAAGGAAGAAATTTACTGGAAAAAGATGTGAAGTACAAAGGAAATTTAGAGAAGATACTTAAATCTAATTTTTGATACATAGATTTCAAAAATATTTGCATTTCTCCTGATTACTTGCAACATATTAAGAAAAATATATTTGCAATGATACGACAGTTGGGGACTTTGACCATTTTTGTCACATTCAAAAGTGCAAAGCATCATTGGGATGGATTGGTCGCTACATTGACTGACTTGTAAAAGAATAGAGGAAATGGAAAGCACTCTGAAATATTGGAAGACAAGGATATTGATTACCTCATAAGAAAGGACTCAATCACATGTAGTCATTACTATAGACATAGAATTAATGTTTTAAAGCAATTGATGTGTCATGAAGAAACCCTTTTAGGAAAAGCATTAGGTTGTTACTTTGTGAAAAATTTCCATAATAGAGTAAGAAAGCATGAACATGGGTTTTTGTGGGTAGAAGATGCGTCGATATATGGAAGGGATAGTGATTTAGAAATTTTGAATTTTTTGGACAAATATATAACCTGCAACAAAGATCATTTGCATCGAGATCTTGCCAAATTGCATAGGCATTTCCATAGAAGAAGTTGCAAGAAACAAAATAATTCACATTGAAGATACAACTTTCCTATGCTTCCAATAAAAATGCAATGATACTTGAACTGGTTAATTTACCAGACAAATCTCTGGACGAGAATTCAAAGTGCATGTTTGCATCACCAAAGCGGAAAAAAAAATGTGACATTTTAATGAGATTCAAAGACTTTTTGATGAAAATTGAGCTATCATAGGATTATTACGTCTGGCTAACAAAGTGTACACTAAAGCAACTGACAATCTTCCTAAAACGAAAACCTTCATATATTTGGAACAACGGTTTTGCAAAGGACATGTGAAATTTATGGAATGCAAATATAGATGCACAGTTCATACTAAACGCATATGTTGCAACACCAAATTGTATTACATACATTGCTAAAGTTGACAATTCTATGACAAATGCATTTAGGAGGATACACAAAGAGCATGAAAAAATAAAAAATGATGCTATGCAAATGATACGCACACTTGGAAATGCATTGCTTAATCTTCAATAAATTGGAAATACATTGCTTAATATTCAATAAATGTTCAGTCAAGAACCAATTCATATGGTTCTTGCTCTGCCATTGAATTGTAGTTCAAGAGAGTGTATATTTATAAACACATCTCCAATATATCAATGCACATTTGTCCTTAAACCTACATTTTTATTAAAATGAGAGCCTCACTATTCATAAGATGTCATGTGTCATTCTATTATTGATTACTACAGTGAATGCCCACATTCTATTAAGAATATATATCTAGACAAGTTTGTCTCCAAGTACAAAAAAATGGTACACATGTATCAAAATGGAAAAAAACAAATGTAATATGATTCGTCAAATACAACAAATACATTGACTATGAAAATTACTTCAGAGATAAATTGTTTCTATATGTCCCATTCGAAAAAAGTGAACATACATTAAAACATAAGCTGCCTACATGGAAAGTTGCTTATAGTTTTCACGAAAGTACAATACAAACCAATGAAGCTAACTTTACATACAATACCAATCCAATGTTTAACCATATGGAAAGTGTGATTCAACAACTAGATAATGGCCTTGTTGATATTGATGGTACATTGACAGAATGAGGAATAAGTACAACCTATTGTGAATAGTAGGTTTTGCAAGCATACATGCAATGTGCTTGAGGACCAAATATGAAAAGATCAACTAATCTTGGCTTCCAAGTCATAGGCCATCCATTTTTGCTTGAGAATAGAGAATATTATAGATTTAGAAGAATACTAAATAGAGAACAACAAGCAATTGTCAAAGACATTTCCCTAAAGAGATTAAAGGACATTCACATTTCATTGTACTTGTTTATTATAGGTGGAGTAGGAACAAGCAAAATATTTACAACAAAAATGATATTCCAAATTCTTATACGAATATATGATGTGCAGACAATATAATCGATCATTTAAAACCAAAGGGATTGATATTGGCGTACATAGGTAAAGTTTCTTATAATGCAAGTGGAACAACAATCCATTATGCATTTCTAATGTCTTTCAACAAGTCTCAGTTCCTTCCACTTAGCAAAGAAATGTTAGACACCTTATCAATTTTTTATCAGGAACTACAACTTGTCTTAATTGACAAAGTCTCTCTATTTGGAAGCCAATTCTTATTCTTGATTGGTAATCGACTAAGAAGCATAAAAAATGTACTAACAAAGTACTTTAGAAACATAGATATGGTATTTTGTGGTGATCTTTATCAAACACAAATCATACATGATTCCATGATATTTGAACACCTACAATGAACATGAAAATAATGGCATATGAATTTTGGGTAGATAATGTAAAGTGTTATGAATTGCATATTACAATGCAGCAAATGAATAAAAAGTTTATTCCAATTTTGAATAGGATGCAGACAAATAGAGAAACAAGAAAAAAAATTAGAATATCAATATAAATTCCATGTTATATACTCCAAATGACCCAAAATTCCCTTACTTGTTTTAAAAAACAAAGATGTGCTTAAGCAAAAATTGTTGAATATGAAGGGCTCTAGGGGCTTCTCATCCATTTATTCAACCTGTATGAATATTGGAATGTGATCTTAGATACCTCCTTCTCCTACCCAAGACCTTTCTCTCTCCACTTCTTCCCATATATCTTCAACCAATAAGAATATATTCAATCTTTTAGATATAGCTTCTCCACCTACTTTGTTATTCCTCCATGTTGGGACTACTTTCGGTGGCTCCAAATCACACATTTTACAATATCTTGTGTAGGGAAAAAAATGCAATATGATCCATTCTCCTAATGTCCTCCCATTGTTCATATCGTCTATGAACAAACTTTTTATATGAATAGTATTGCAAAGTATAAGCCAAGGTTCATATGAATATCGTATACTTATAAGGTGTACTCCAACATATGGTGTATTAGAACACATGTAACAAGGTTATACACATGCACATCATAGTTCTGGGCATCCTTTGTCGATATGTTAGAGTCAAGTGAAATTTGATATATGACTTGGGAATTAATCTTGTGGTGCATGTGGTGTCAAGGCTTGTGTATTTTATTAACCTCACACCAACAATTCATTGAATTAAGGATAAGATTTGACATGATGGTGTATTCTTACCTTGGGATTTCTCCTCTCCATGATGGATCATTCATCCACTACCATGTAGGATTCCCCATACATGCTTTAATGTGACAACCTTATCACTGACCAACTAAGAGTAAGCAATACAAGAATGTAACATCTAATTGAAACTTAAAATTTTCAACAAAAGTAATTCGACATCAATATTCATAAGTTAGTTCAACATCCCGTTTACTCAAATTATGATTTCAATTTATCGAAACTTCATAATTGTCTAACTCTGAATTTCAAAAGAAAATCTATCCGGAGGCATAAAAAAAAATGTAAAGATGTAAGCATCTAACTCTCTCACTTAAAATTTTGCAACGGTTGCACTAACTATTTTTGTATCAATCGCGTAAATCGTGATATAAACTCCAAATATTTATCAAATCGCTCAGCTTTATTTGCGTGGTAGTGAAAGAAAATTTTTAAAATGTTCAAGACCTTTCGCTTTCCTTCAACGATGTGAATGCCTATCTTTGAAATCCTAGAAGAACTACAAGGACCCTTTTACTCTAAATTGAATTTAAATCAAATTAATTCATAAATTAAACAAAATTTATACGAGAATTATCTAGAGTAAAAATGTAATACTATTGGAAATTTTGCTCATTGTAACAACCACTTAACCCAATTATCACTGAGTGATAATTAGAAAAATGCATCCGCGATATTAGGGTTAAGTAAATCCAAAAATAAAACAACAAATGACTTTAAAACAAGCACCATACTATTGATAAAAATCTATATGGACGATGATCTGAGAAGGTTGCGCAATACCATAAACGAGTTGGTGCGAAATTTGTACATAGATCTTTCCCATCCAGATTTGAAGATTATTCTGCAATAATTAAATGCAATATTGCAACAGTACGAGTTCTTTTGCGATTGAATATTGAAAAGTCACTATAATAATAATAGCAACCGAAACGCTAAAAGAGAACGTCGATAGGGCTTATCAACTATAGTTAACCTACGCCTCAGGTGACCAATGACAAATTCAAACGTTCATAATCATAAAGAGAAAGATGGTGTGGAAAATATAGCACTATGTTCGCCTCCAAATTAGAGATGAGTCTCTTGGCCTGTAAAAAGTTGTTGGAACAATTTCCAACACTTAATGCCTCTCTAATCATTTTACCATGGGTCCGAAAATAAAAAATTACAGATTCATGGATCAAACAAGTCAATCAATTCAGAAACGTGGGTCAAGCAAAACGAATTTGCAAAGAAAACACACTACAGAATTACTATCGGATCACGCTAGCAAGCCTCCCAAGGACGTTGGAGGTCTTCCATTGAACAATCAAGAACCTTTAATATGACAATGGTAAGAGGAAAATGAATAAGTGTAAAAGCATAAGTATTTATATTTAATTGTGTTTCTCTGAAATGAATTTTCCATCAGGGACTTTGTATATTTCAATCCTTCCTAGGATTTGCTTGCATACAGGTTTTTAAAGAGAGTGTAAAAGAAGAATGAGAGAAACTCTAGTCTCAACCTCCTTGAGCAATTCATTGTTATCCAGAAGTTTAAAATACAATTTTGTACAATTGTTTATACAGGAATTTATTTAAAATCCATTGTGAACATGCTAAAATACCTACTCCGTCTATGCATACATAATGAACGGAAATGTCATGTCACTAATCAAGCATTCTTCAATTGTTTATACAAGAATTAATTTATCATCATTGTGAACATGCTAAAAAGATCCACTCCATCTATAGTAATGACTGTAAATTTTATGTTACTAATCAAGAATTTTTCATACATACTCAATTTTACAAATCAAGGATTCTATTAACAATAAAATAGCTAGACAATCAAATATTGTAACCAGATGTATAATAATATATAAGGATGATCTTCAACTGGAAATATTGCTCTATGTCTCTTCCTTCGCATGTTAATCAAATGACTTCACCAGTACATCTTAGCCAACGCTATGGGTACTCTTCTTCCCCCTTATACCCCTAGGTCGCAAAGGGATCACACAAAAAAAATTCAAATCAATAGATAGCTCAAGTTTGCCCTCGCAGGGATAGGCTTCCACCTCCTACACAAGACTTGCACCCCAACTCACACAAGAAAACTAGTCATGGAAAATTTGACAGCATTTTAGTTCTTTTCTTCTTTACTCCTCATTCATGCATAATTAAATAATTTTTAATAATTAAATTAGAGATTTTTCACCCTCAACACATGTCACACTTTTCCCAAGTTGCACATGTTTTATTTTATTTTAATTAAATAAATTTTGAATTTTTCCTCACCTCCACCATTAGTTCCTAGATTTTCTCCTAGTTGTCCCTTAATTCCTCAATTTCTCCTTTATTGTGTCTCCTAACTAAATTATAGTTTGAGTTTGATTAGGACTCTTCTCTTAGTTAGTATTTAGAGTCTAGCTTCACTTAGGATTCTAACTCTATGTTGACAAACCATTCTCTCATGAATTAATTTCTTTTAATTTAAAATTTTCTTTTATTAATTCCATACACACCTTGTGCATAGGTCTAGCATTTTATTCTCTCTTTAATAGTATTTATTTAGTCTAAGTTTCCCTTAAACCCATTATAATAAACCTTATTTATTCAAAAACATTTAGGCTTAGATTTTGTTATGTTTTTAGGTTTATAAATTAATATTAAATTTGTATTCTCTTCTCTAACAATTTCTAAGTATCCATTTTATCCTCTTAAAGTCTTCTAAATTTTTTTATTAATTTCTCTTCAGATTTCATTTTCTTTAGTTGTATTTAGATTAACATGCAACGTTCCCTTCAAGATGCACCTACTTTCTCCAAGGGTGCCACTCGTCATTTGACTTAGTTTGGAAGTTGTCTGATGCTTGGAGACAATACTTCATTTGTCGACCGTGTGTGACACTAAGGGATTACTAAGGAATAATGAATCTTCCTTATTGCACGCCCCTCATAAATCCTCGTGAGCGACTATATCAGTCTGCCCTCATGACATCATGAACCTCTCAGTAACAAGGTAGCCATTAACATTTAGTTCAGATCACAGCATGAGTGTTATTAGGATGTGTCAGGGACATTGCCACACCTCTCCCTGATCTATTTGATATTTTTGTATGACCCCTTTACTCCATATGTGAGTCGAATTAACAAGTGTCACCATGTCTGCATCCACTGAAAAAATAATATTAATAACTCTTATACGTGAAATCAATAATTGAAATCATCATCATAACACATGCGTAAGAAAATCAAGTACACATAGTATGTTGGACTACTAAGAGGGGGGTTGAATTAGTAATAGAGATTTTTAATCATTTTAACCACATTATTTAAGTGTTATTTATCTTTATGATCAATGTAACATTATCATCCAATAAGTGCAGTGTAAATAAACCATAAACAATGTACAATCACACACATACACAGTACACCGATATTTTTACGTGGAAACCCAATGCAAGAGAAAACTAAGGAAATATTTTTATTATATATAGAATTGCATGCATTGGAAGCACCAACTTTCTTTGTTCTCCAGCTACAAGTGGAAGGAGGCTTCGACCCCCTATATTTTCAGGCTACAACCTAAGAGAAGCTCCAACTCCCTAATTCTCTGGCTATAACCAAAAGGAGACTACAACCCCCTATGTTCTCCAGTTATAACCAGAAGGTGGATACAACCACCTATCATTTTTCAATCCTTCCACCTTGAAATATAAGTGTCAAATGATAAAACCACTACCACACTTCACTGTGAGATATACCACTATAAACATGTAACAATATGTGCCTACAACCTGTAACCAACCTATGCCATTATCATGTAACCAACCTGTACCTGCACTCATCTTGTACCAATCAAAACCCAACATGTATGTGACTTGTTTGTGCTACAGTGCACGTATGTACACACCCTTTCTATACTGTAGCCTACATAGGCATGTCGCCTTTCTATATTGTAGCCTGTGTATTCCTTTTGAAAACTAGGGTTTTCTCTTTCCTAAAGAATGTTGACCCTTTGTTGTCTCATTCACATCAAGCTACAAAATGTCATTGTGTCTAGACTATAGTTGTGCCCTATGCATACATCCTCATACAAATCCCTTAACCAAGTACATATATATCTCTCTAGTCATGTGCCATACATGTTTATATAATCATGAACAAGTGTAATAACCCTCACATGGACTAGA
>CBVK0100413723.1:0-19353 GCA_900067695.1 Picea abies
TTCCAGTTGCAGCTAGAAAAAAAAGGAAGTTGGTGCTTCCAAATCATTCCATGGTTTTGTCCAGATTTGGGTTTCCACATAAAACACTGGTGTATTGTGTATGTGTATGTTTGTTCATTTTCTAATTGCTTATTTACTCTGCAGTTATTGGATGAAAATGCTTCATTGATATAACACTTGGATTATATGGTTAAAAAGGATTAAATTGGTCTGTTATTGATTCACCCCCCCTCTTAGTAATCCAACAGGTTGCTATTGCGTTGATATGTTATTAGGGTTTAATCTACGATGTGAGTGAGACTCATGAACTATTGCATATTGTTGGCTAAGTGATCTCTTAAGTATTGTAATCACATATATATATCCCAGCCTGGTTGTAGACACATGAGTCCTGCAACCCTCCCTGCCTGTACCTCAGGTGAGACTTCACCTACTTCATAGGTGTTGCCGAAAGGGCCGGTAGCTAGGGTTTTGTTGGTGCATTGTTGAAGTGTTGAACCCTAGTTCTGCACCTGTTCCAATAGTGATTAGTGATTAGAGATAAGGAAACTAATTTTCTTTCTATCATTTTATTGCATGTATGTTTTCTTTCGATAATTGTATCTCAGTCAATAATTGAAATACCAACAAGTTGATGTATTAGTACTAGGCTTTTCGTAGGTGTGAAAATCTTTGTCTGCATGCTTGAGCACGAGGGTTATCCTGAGCTCAACCTTCTTTAGTAGTTAGGATTTTCCTCCTTTTCTTTTACCAAGCTAGTTTATACCAACACCTATCTTTTATTAGACCAACCTATAAGAGAAAATACAAAAAAGAGAATGTTCAAACTGAAGGAGGAGTTTTCACGAGTAGAGATCATGTGAATCACTACGTAAAGCTCATCGATTAATTTTTTGGATCACAAGATCTGGAGAACCATTCCACTATCAAACGTTGAAGAGTCTAATTGGGCCTCAATGGCGGGTTTGGTTCCTATTGTTGAGTTAAAGGGATTTAGGACCAGGGATGATTTTAAGGATGGAAATTTATTTTAAAATGTAGAAACCTTGGCGAATCTTACTAATCCTTCATATGTAAATTATAAATGTTTGGTGATATTTTTGTAAAAATATTCAAATTTCTAAGTATTTTATATAGTTTTTATAAAATTTTGGCGATTTTGAAGGTAAAATAATTTTATCCTATAGAATTTGGGTGAATCATTTTTAAAATAGTGAATCTCGTTTTTGGAAAAACCATGGAAAATTAGCCCATGAGCGAAATTTAGCCCCTAAAATCATCTCTGTTAGGACCCCTCAACAATACCCTAGTTAGATTTGGAGATTGAATGAAGAAGTGTGTTATTAGGCCCATAGTATATTGAAGAAGAAGATTGTTATGCCCGTGAGAATTCTCTCCAGGTGAGAGAATTGTTGGGAATTTATTCCCAAAGGTGCCAAACTGTAGCTACAGGGCTCCGTGACTTCATGTTCGATATATTTCTGAATCCCTGGAAAGGAAGTGGGGAAACCGAGGGATCGTTGAGAAGATAAGGGGAAGACTTCTTGGGGTGGTACAAGCATGTGGGGAATGATGGATTGTACGCTATTAGTTCGAGTTGGCACTTGTGAATGTGTTTTCTGATGTTTTGGATACCTTATCCTAGTTAGGAATTCCTTTACCCAGGTGGAGTTTAGTCCCATCTCAGGGGTGAACCACTACTAAGAGTTATGAGTAGTGTGGTCTAAGGCTGGGAGGAACGTGGAAGGTCTATGCATAGTTGGTGTTATTTTAATCAAATATTAGTGTCAATTTTTGTTAATTCATGTGTTGCATTAATATTTATCCATTTGTTTTCATGTTTTTTCGTGTGTATGTTGCATGCATTTTTTTGTTATTATTTTGTATGAATCTTTGCATTTACAGAGTATTTTTATGATTTAAATTAATATCATAGTTCAAAATTTTAAGTGGAATATCCTAGCAGGTGGCTCGGGATGTTACACACTCCTTGAATTAGGGAATGATTCACCCAATAGATCACTTTGTCAACCCTCCCATACCTAAACTCGGTAAGTTGCATAAGGTATTTGAGCACTTGTTTAATTGGATGAGGTGGTTTTGATGCACATGCTTAGGTGAATATTTTATTGATTTTATTTACTTATTATGATACATTTGACTTGAGATCCTTAGAGGGAGTATTCATTATATTTTCAAGACCTTGCTTGGTGGACAATTTTGGAGGAACAAGCCTATCTTGGGACTCCTTGGGGCATGAATCCCACAGGTTGGATACCATGGCCCACACACCGGATGATGATGGTATAATTTGGAGGCTTGAGAGACACCTTGGATGAACTATCCTATCCCTTCATCACCCCAATTACTTTCCTTTGGAGGCTAGAGCACTACATCTTGGGGTTTGATGTTTTATTGTGGCTAGAGTTTGGGTTGTGGTGGTGTTGGCTTGACAATTAGCACCATTTTGATGGAGATAAGCCTTAGCTTGATGGAAGATACCCTAGCGCACAAGGAGGAGGCCTTTAGAGGCCCAATGTTTCATCTCCAAGCTAAAATGACTTTCTCAAAGTGTGAAATATTTCCCTATAAGGGATGACATCATGCCTTTTTAGGGCTTTTCTCATGTGAAAATTGAATTTGATGTTGCAAAGGGGAAAAATAAAGAGAAATTTATCCCTTATTTTGTGGTTTACCCTAAGTTAAGTGGAAAAATACTTTTTAGTAGTTTTGTATAAATAAGGATCATTTTTATTTCATTTTTATCATTACTCTCCCATTGTGAGAAGACTACTTGGATGAAATTTGTGCCCCTCTTGGGAAAATTAATTCTCTATCTCTCTCTTGTGATATGGTTTATCTCTTGTCTTATGGAATGAAGTGGTGTGCTATCTCTTGGAGGTTCTTTCTCTTTCTTTGGTGATTATGAATTCTTGGTAACTAGGGTTTGTCTTGGCATTTTTTGGAATTGGTAAGGAAAATATCCACTTTGTTAGGTTTTTTTTCTTGTTCCATGGTTGTTATTGGCTAGATCCTTGGAGGAGTATAAGGACATATACCATCCACCAATTTTTATTATTGTTGTTTGTTGAAAAAACTATTGCAAAGGTTGCGAGGAGTAAAAGGGATTACACCCTCCTAGAATTTACCTTGTTAGGGTTGCTATCTTGAGGGAGTAAAAGGGATTACACCACTTGAGATTTAGTAGTCCTAACTTAATACAATAAGAATCCATAACCCATTTGAAAGGAACTAATAATTTATTGCATTGGAGAAATAAATTACTTGCATTGATAAACATAATTTAGACAGATATTGATCTTCTTCAAGTTGGAATCTTTTCTTTATTCTTTAAGCTTGCTAAAGCCTATAGGACGTCTTTATTGGCCTAATATACTTTGAGCTATAACTAAATAAAATCTATAGCCATTACGTCTGCAACAAATCACTCTATATCTTTAAATTTAACTTGCATTTCAACCGTGGAAATTTGGTAGTAAGCCATCACTATGTTTCTACTGCTAATTGGTGAAATTTTTGTCAGATTACTTTCTTGTTTTAGTGATTGAAACTCGCACTATTGTAGAAAAATTTTTCTACAACCACTTGTCTGCTACAAACATACTGCAAAAACTTCATACAACAACCCTCTAATACCACTTAAGTTTTTTCTAAAGTATTGAGAATTAATCTACTTGTTTTATGCTTCATTTCTCAATAAATCTTTGATGCTTTGAGTGTTTAAATATGTAGTAATTATATTTATTCCTTGTTGATATATAATCTTGTTTACTTTTGTAGTTTGGGACAAAAATCTTAACTTGTTTGTCGACTTAATCTTTGATCTTGTATACTTGTCTCTTCTTGTGTCTCGGGAAGGTACAACTATCTTCCACAAGTACTCAAGCACTTGGTAATCATTAACCATCTATGAGACTCATTTCCAATCCATTCTCCACTTAGTGGTTTGACGTATAGGGGTATCACTTCCATAACCTAACTTTCCATTTCATTTCTCCCTATGGTCACCTTGGATTCCCCCCTTATGTTGGATTTCTCCTTCACTAAAGTGAGGGGAGGGTTTATCTAAGGTGAAAGTGGGTAGATTCTCCCATAGTTATGACCATATGATGGATTGGGTTAGGATTTTCCCAACCTACAGTTTGAGCGATAACATTTTTGCATCATTGTCAGGGAGAATTTTGAATCCTCTTTCATTCCCTAACGACATATTGGAAATATTCCATCCCAAATCCTTCACCCATATCTTGCTTAGATATTCCACTTGAAGGATGTTACCCTTCCACCTTTGATGAGTTCTTCTTGAAGCTCATATGATGACTGCACCATCCAAAAATTCACCTTCCCATAAGACTTTTCCCCTGGAATAATTCAATCCTTATAAGGTTTACCGAAGAAGGCCTCCTCTCAAATCTCTTGTTGTCAAAACCCTTTTCCAAGGTAACCTTCCACTTTTTCCAATGGCTCACCCTTAGGAAAAATACCTCTACAAATACTTAAACATGGAAACTATTCTTAGATATCTCAATGCCATGCCAAAAGAGTCTCATAAATGGTTGACAAAGGTCTTGGAGAATAATGTGATCATAGTTGATGATGATATCTATGTCATGGGTTAAGATATGGAGAATGAATAAATAGAACATGAAGACATAGCAATGAGGCTACTAGCTTCATCACTCACTAAATATGCCCAAAGATGGTTCAGGGGACTTCTTGATAACCATGTATCATCATATGAATATTTCACTAAGTATTTCAAGAAAAAATGGACAACAAAGAAGTAAAATGAGATGCTTTTGGATCAGTTCAATCAAATAAAGAACAAGGAGAATGAGAAAGTAAGTGAATTTGACAACAGGTTTGACAGATCGTACGACCAAATCTAGAAGGATTTGTGTCTGCTAGAAGCAATTGTTCGTCTCCTTTATATGAATTCTTTTGATGGAAATTCCATTTCATCTTGAAGGTTAAGACACCCGCTAGTTTGGCACAAGCCAAAGAGTATAGTGCAGAGATTAAAGAAAATCTTATTGACTCAAAGTTTGACCCTTTTCAGTATCCTCGTGCCAATATAGAAGCAAAGACCAAAGCTTCCAGTAGCAGTACACTAAATCCAATTTCTCTCTTGACTCAAAAGATTGACCAGATGAGTGCTTAGTTTGTCCAAAATCATAATCAAATCATGGGTTGGTTGACCATTGTGGAAAGAAATCAATTTTCCCTTAGACCTAAATTTACTAGAAAACAGAGGGATGCCACAAGTTGGAAGCCAAACCCTCAACAAGAGGCAAAGGCTCCTGACAAATTGAACCCAATTTGAATTGTCAACACATAAGAAACATCGTGGTGTTCTCCATGTCAAGAAATTCATTGGGGGGATGAATTTCCCTGATGTGATGAAGAATATTCATATAGTATGAACTTCATGGACATGATATGTAACTTCCAAGAAGAATATATTACTCAGGAAGAAATTTATGAAGTTAGAAAAAGAGGAGCTAGAGAAGGACAACTCTGACTGTTAAATCAGTTAACAGAGGATCAAAGAAAGGAATTGAGGAGAAAGGAAATGTTGGCGTATGAAAGAAGAAGAAAGTATTCAGTTCCCCTGCTATAGCCTTCCACTCCACTTCATACAGAGATGGAAGTTCCTCTTCCATATGTAGATAAGGTGGTTCCACCACCTCCAGCTCTAGTCTGTGAATTTCTTCCAAAACCAACTTCAGTAGAAGAGGAGATTCACTTAAACATAGACATGTTGACCATGTTTGGAAAGTTAAATATGACGGTCCTTGTGATAGAGATGTGCAAGAATCCCTTTGCGAGGAAAGAATTTTTGAAGTTATTAAAAGTACCAACCCAGAAGGAGGATCCTCCCACAATTTTGAATACCATGTATCTTGACCGGAAAGGGGATACTAACCCTCCCTTCTATCTATATTTGGGGGTAAATTTTCTTCTGTTGAAAATTTGTATGTTGGATTATAGGGCCTTGAGAAATGTGATGTCCTAGAAGGTGATGGAACAACTCGACTTGAATACAACCTGAATGTGAAGTAGCTAGAGAGGTAGTGGTGGGGCCTAGAGGGCCCATAGTGATAATAGTGGAGGCCATTCAATGTAAGGTGGACTAGGTCCACTATATTATTAAATAAGACCCACTATGGTAGTTATATATAATAAATGGGTAGTTAGATTTAATAAATGTAAGAGGACTTCTTAGAAGTTTCTACTTCTAGAAGATTCCTCCTCTAGAATGTTTTTAGGTGATGGTAGAACTATATAAAGGGGTTCAAGCAATGTAATGGAACATGAAAAGAAGTATTGTATTTGGATTTGAATCTCATTAGGAGGTTTCCCCCTTGAAGAGGCAAGTGAACATGAGAGGATCCCTTCCATAATAGGATCCATTGTATGGTGTTTCCCTACCTCAAGGGTTTGGTAATAATAAAGTGTGGTTTCTTCTATATTGCTTGGTGGATATACTGTGTATTTGATATTTTTGGTGATTATATTTTTATATCTATTCAGGTACTTAGCAAGTGGTATCAGAGCACTTTCCTTGGCAGACATTGTGGGCAAATATTTTTTATTTTTGCAGATTTGTTTTTCGGAGAAAAAAAAGAGGGTCGTGACATTCAAATTTTTTTTTGTATATTTGTGTGAAACATTTTCAGAAAAATCTTGTGGATATGAGTTCCTCTCATAAAAAAACCCAAGTTGGAAAAAAAAATCGTCTGAAACAGAGTCCGAGAAGTCAAGATATTGAAGTTTTAAAATCTGCAAATTTTCAGGGTTTTTTCCGCGGACGACAACGCGATTTTTTTTAATTTCTGTAGCAGCTGGAGGCCAAATTTTCCCAAACCAATTATAGATATGAGTTCCTCTCACAATTTCACCCAATTTAAAAAAACAAAATCAGCCGAAACAGAGTCCAGGAAGTGAAGTTATGAACATTTTAAATTCAACAGTTTTTTAGGGTTTTTCCAGAAAAAGTCGTGATTGGTATTGATTCCAAGAAAATCAAGGCTTACATTCTTGTGGAAGACATTGAAGTTTATTTGTTGGATTTTCCTAATATTAGCATCATTATGAACATAGTGGTGATTACCACATTCTATATGCTTGGGGAATTCTTTTTTCAATAAGTTGGTCTACTACTCTTGGGGGATTTATTAGTATGGATCTCACCCATGCACATATTCCCATGAGGGATGGTACTTTCGAGATTCTATACAGTCAGGAGAGGGTTGAGAAGCATGTGATGGATCCCATAAATCCTAATTACACTATTGAGTGTGACTTTGATGTACCCTGCCAGATCATAGAGTATGATCCATGGGACTTTCCTTTTACACAGGAAGATTGCATATATATGCTATTCCCAAGGATAGATGAATACAAGGAGAAGCTTGTGAATTTACAAGGGAAAGAACCAAGGCCTATTAATATATTAAATAAAGAAGATAAAGAACATAATAAGGCTATTAAATATGCAATAAATGAAGAACATCCTTCCTATCCTTACATCGAGGATATACCTTACATCAACTACAGTGAAGGAAGTGTTGCATTCATGTGGGATAAGAGGAAGAGAAATCCTAAATATGATCAAAAGGATGATGACTCTTGGATTGGCCCTTACATCATCAAGAAGAAGTTCAATAAAGAAAAATACTACTTGAAAACCTTGGATGGGAGAAATATGGCATTACCAGTAGATGGATCTCTTCTTTGAACCTACATTCAAGGCACTTGAGTTCTTCAAGTCCCAGTCCCCAAGTAACTAGGTAGGTCATATTTCTTTCTTGCATTTTCATTTTGATTGTTCATGGTACTTTAGTTTCATTTCATTTTGATTTTGATTTTTATCTACTTACATATTTCTTTCATCATATTACATATTTGGTTTATATATATATTTTTTAAATGAAAATTTTTATTTTCTAGATTAGTTGTCAATTTTGGAATTTTGATTCTTTATTATACGGAAAAAGGGTGAGTAGAGCCACCCTAGATTTTATGGTTTTATGTTTTAGTGTAGGAATATATCTGACCAGGAGATGTTGTGGATCTCATGAACTCTACGATGAGTAAATTTCCCCGAGTAGGAGATAGATGTTATCCCCATTTCCCAGGGATAACTAAGGAGATGATGTCTTGAGGCCCTCGGGTTGCAGACATGGAGTACCAAGAGACAGATGGGTGACAACGTTCACTTGCATAGACAAAGGCCTACCTCACCACCACACATCTCATACTCATCACGATGGCATCCACCACACCATCTTGCTTGCAGAATACATTGGGTCTTGCTCCATGAGGTACAATCCAAGTATTATGGTGGGTGTCATTTCAATATTTGAGGCATTAGAGTGTGTTTCATTTAAAGATGTTTTTGATTATGTAACGTTTTCTTGGAAGTTTTGATCTTTGACCTATTTCACCTTGGTGATTGAAATTGTGCCCTAGTAAGTGGTCACCCTTAGGGATGGGTTTGCTACTGGGAGGTCTCCTCGATGAGCCATCATTCCATCCCGATCATACTTGCCACTTTCCACACTTCATCCCCTTGCATCCTTATCTTTTTAGATTTTTTGACCCAAGAAGGGATTGTCCCTCATTTCATGGGAAGAAGGGGATGAAGGCCTAGAGGGAATGTAGATGGAAAAAGATAAAATAAAAATCATAACCTTCTAGATGCTCGACCAAATAGGTCTTGAGAACAATAAAATGTCTCTCCTAAAAATACAAAGACCTACAAAAGAAAACACACACACACAGACACACAAACATGTGTGCGCACGTGCACACACACACACACACACACATACATATAAATTTCCCACTTTTGGAGTGATCTACAAAAGTGTGTTACAAGCTAGAATTTAACCCCATGGCAATATGTGTACCTCTGCCTTCAAGTGACACTGTGTTACTTCCCCCCAAGCTATATGTTACCCCATGGGGAGTACCTAGTTGTGATAGACCTAATTAATTAATGGCATTAAATGGGCTTGGAAAAAGGATGCATTGAAAATGAAGGTGTAGGAAACCCTCTACAAAGGGACCCATAAATGAGACACTATGATCCCTTGTATGTCATGAAACCCATAACCAAAATATATTTCCCCCATCCACTTAATATTATCCACATGGGTTAGATGGGGGTCCACCTAGGAAACACTCCTTCACTTAGGGAATGATTCACCGAATAGATCACTTTGACAACTCTCTCATACATAAACTTGGAAATTAGTTGCATAGGGTCTTTGAGAACTTGTTTAATTTGATGAGGTGGTTTTTGATGCACATGTTTAGGTGACTCTTTTATTGATTTGATTTAATTATCATGATATGTTTGATTTGATATCCTTGGAGGGTGTATTCATCGTATTTGTGGGACCTTGGTTGGTGGATAGTTTTGGAGGAACAAGCCTAGCTTGGGCTTCCTTGGGGCATGAAGCCCACAGGTTGGATACCATGGCTCGCACACCAGATGACAATGGTAGTCTTTGGAGGCATGAGAGAAACCTTGGATGACCTTTCCTATCCCTTCATCACCCCAATGACTTGCCTTTGGAGGCTAGAGCGTTACATCTTGGAGCTTGACATTTTGATGGGGCTAGGGTTTGGGTTGTGGTGGTGTTGGCTTCACACTTGGAACCATTTTGATGGAGACAAGCCTTGGATTGATGGAAGAGACCATAGAACACAATCATGAGGCCTTTGGAGGGCCAATGATTCATTTCCAAGCTCAAATGACTTGCTCAAATTTCCAAACATAGCCCTAGAAGGGGTGATGTCATGCCTTTTTAGGGATTTTCTCATGTGAAAATTGAATTTAATGTTGTAAAGAGGAAAAATAAAGGGAACTCTCTCCATTATTTTGTGGTTTACCCTAGGTTAAGTGGAAAAACACATTTTAGGAGTTTTGTAAAAATACAGATCATTTCTATTTCATTTTTATCATATCTCTCCCATTGTGATAAGACTACTTGGCTGAAATTTGCGTCCCTCTTGGGAAAATTCATTCTCTCTCTCTCTCGCTCTCTCTCTCTCTCTCGTGATATGTTTTATCTCTTTTCTTATGGAATGAAGTGGTTCACTATCTCTTGGAGGTTCTTTCTCTTTCTTTGGTGATGAAGAATGCTTGGTAACTAGGGTTTGTCTTGGCATTTTTTGGAACTGCTAAGGAAAATATGCACTGTTAGCACATAAAATGTACAAGTGTGTAAGGGTGAATTTGATATTATTGGCCAAGGTGGAAGATTAATGAATTCATCATGTTTTGAACTCCATTTTTTTTCTAAAGCCTTGCTAGATTTTTATAGACAATTATAGGCATGTAAATGGAACCTTAATGTATAGGCATGAAGCTAAGCTTTATGAAATCCTTCATTGAGATTGGTTTTTGAATTTGGAGAAAATGTGTTATAGTTGAATTACATCAATGGAAATGCCAAAAACCATCATAAACATTGCACAAATTCAGGCCAAGGAATAAAAATTGAAGACAAACAAAAACAAAGGTTTCACAACGAGCTTGTGGTATAATGACATTGTGAAAATGTTGTAACAGGGGTTTGTTGTAAATGTGTTGTTGTAAACGTTTTTTTTCACCATATCTCTCAAACCGTGCATCCTCTCTCCATTAAATGTTTATAGGATATGTATTAGAGTAAGATGAACAAACCCATTTAATTCCAAGTCAAAATAGTTCACGGTTTTCGAGAAATGCGCCACCATCACCTACAACCATTTTTGGATTTTCTCGAAATACATGAACTAGGTTCTTCTCAAAATGTGTGTGAAGAAGAATTATAATTATATTGACTTTCTGACAAAAAATATGTTCCATCTGGTTCACCGTTTAGGAGATAATTGAAAACTATCATCTGCAAAAATTTTAAAACAATTTTGCAGTGAAAGTGCACTGCAAAACTGGACATAGTTCTAGAATTCGACTTGGTGGAGCTCCAACTTGGAAAGAACAACTCCAAATTGATTTGGATGATGAAGTTTGAATATTTTTCTATCAAATCCCATGATTTTCTCTTCAGTTAGCACGTTTTTAGTTGGTCAAAAAGAAAATCCTAGATAATAGGATATAGATAGATTTTGCAAATATTTTATCCCTAAAGTATCATAACCTCTCTCTATCTTTAGCTAAATAAGGATTTCGACCTCCTTAGGCTTAGATATGATGTGATTCTATATTTTGTATGAGAAGGGAGGTCCAAGGGGTTGGATTTTGAGAGTTTTGAGAGAAAATACCATATTAGTGCTTGTAATATTTTTCTGAAGTTAAACATAGTTGATCAATGCAAAAGTACAAAGTTTTTCACATCAAATATTCATGTGTTACTGCCTACTGGTTCTGTGATTCTCTCATGTGTATGTTTTTCCTTCCTACAATATTTCATTTGTATATGTTATGTTCAGTATTTGATTAAAGGAAATGTTCCAGAATTCATTTTGATTAATGCTCTGAGTTCAAATAATCAAATACTTTCATCCATTCCTCTAAAGTTAGCACAAAATTCATTCTTGTTAAAGGATTTATGTTAATGGAATGTGATTCTGGAATCCTCCACCATACTACAACAAAATTAATCACTGGAAAGCATTGTCTATCTTTCCTTTTTCATTGAATTTCTCTACCACTAGTTATTGATCAATTTGGATGACTTTCAGCCCTTGACTCCACACCCAATGGTATCATATTTAACCCTACCAACCACATCTTAAAAACATTATTCTCATTTTATATCTGGCCATTGAGTGAAATTTTAGTGAGAGATCCCTTTTTGGTTGGAAAGGACAGTTTCCATCCTAAACATTGGTTTGAAAAGGTTGTGTTGGCAGCCAATTCATATTTTCCATTGTCTCATAAGCTGCCTACACCAATGTTTCGCAAACATCGATTTTTCGTCGCAAATTTCGAATGAATGATGCTTTTATTCTTTGCACCTTTTCGCACGCCTATCTTCGTTTTGTTTTCACGACTGTAAGCATGAAAACTTCTCCATTTGAAGTCACATTTTGATCACTATCTGAACTGTCATGATCTTTGCATTGATATTTTGAATGACACTTACCTCTGGTTTATTACTAAGTGGCTAGAAGGATTTTCGAACTATGCCTATTTGCCTATTCTTACTTTGATTGTGCAACTTGATTTTTATGAGGCATTGAGGAGTGTTGGTTTATACTTGAATCATTGAATCACATGAGGGTCATCATTTAGTTTTGTTTTTATATATAATATGATCCTTATGTTAAATTTTTACATAGCCCTTGCCTTGTCAATTTTATGAAATCGATTGTCACAATGTTTGAAAACTTTTGATTAACACATTTATGCAATGGCGCGTGGTTAATTTTTGGGTTTGATTTTACATTGAATGACAATGGTTTGAAATATTATAATGGCACATTGATATATCATCCACCGTTTAATTCTTTGGTTGAACGAATGATATGGTTTTGAGCTGTGTTATGAACAGAGGATTAATTGGCAGTTGTACTGGTGTAACGTTGATTGTATGGCATAACACTTACCTTTTCTTTCATTGGTTGGCCAAACGATATGATTATTGAGCTATGCTATGATGGTTTGAACAGATATGTAAGCTAGCAGTCGTACCTTTCACCATAACTATCATGCATGGCCAGAGATAACCTCCAACCCCCTCGCACACTTTGCATCAATGCCTACCTCCTTACCAGGGTTATCTTTGTTGATTTTTGGGAAAATCTCTAATCCTACTATGTTCAAACCCTTGTCCCTTAGCCCAGCTCTCTGTGTGTTATATCCTAGCTCTTGAAGGGCGAATTGAACCCTCATGGTTTTCAGAATCGATTGTGGTTTCATTTTGCCAGAGAAAACTGCCCCGAATTTGCTCCGAGAGTCACGTTTTTGCGTGAGCAATTCTGGGAAAACGGTGTTGAATCAGATCGAACGGTTGAAAACCCAGAACCGTTTTTAGCCCCTTTACCCTCTTCATGGATGGTTTCCTCAGAAATTGAGTGGATACAGAGATCTAGCTCTCGTTTTCCAGGTCAATTTTTCAGTAGCTGGAACATGCGTTTTGAGTCTGTGAGCATTTGCCAGAATGCTTATCAGTTCTCCAAACCTGTGCTTCAAATCCCTTCTGCCTGTCCAACCTTGTGCTTCAAATTTTTATTGAAACCCTTGATCAATCGTCACATAGGTATGGAAAATTTGATATCATTTCATTTTGTAAATAATCGCTTGTTTATATAACGAATTTGGATTCGTTTTGAATAGCTTTGTGTCCAGCATTGATTTGCTCTACATGCATTCTATATATGGACTGGCTTTGAATAGAAACACATTTAATTCGATTTACGATTTGATTATGCCCAAGATTTACGATTTGTTTCTATATTTGACTTAATCATGATTCGATTTGATTGTTATTCAGTTATGATTACAATTGTTGTTGATGGGTATGATTATTATTGTTGGTCATGTCTGTTAACTATTTAATTCTCAACAAACGAAGTCTATGGCAAGTTTGGTGGATGTTGTTATGCACGTTTCATTTTGAATATAATCGTATGCACAGTTTTACAGCCATAACAAGTCAATTGTGATTGTGTTCGATCATGATCATCATGATCGTATCGATTATGTTTGTGTTGATTACATCATGATTCATTGCTTAATTTCATTTGTTATGAAACAGTCCTGTTATGATTGACCTGCTTTTGTGGAAACTTAAAAACAGAGCATTCTTACCTTGTCCAGATTGTATTCTTTTTCAATTTGAATGATGAATTTGCTTGAACTATTAGTAATTTGTTTTGATGATGAAAAGAAAATTAAATTGGATTTGATTTCCTTTAAGCTTTTATTTGATTGATATCTGGTCATGTTTGCTATTTTTGACTAGCTACAGAATCAGATGATTCTGTAGCTAAGTCTGTAGGATCATTTTTTTTGTATTTTTGTCACTCAGATATCTTTCTAATTTGATATTTGTGTTCTATTGCAGGTAAATTCGAATTTGCAATTGAGTGGTTGAGCAGTTAGAGGAAATCTCAAGGATTTCACTTGAATTTTATTTGCTTAGTTTAGAAGATTTTGGGGATTTTTCCCAGATTATGTATTTTATTTTGATATTATCCACAAGGAAGTTTTACCTTGTGAAGAGTCTTATAAATACTTATGATTTTTGTAATAATCATAATCCTCAATTGTGGGAGAACAAGGATATGGAATTCTATCACGAACTGGAGAAGAATTGATGTTTTGTCATAACTTTTGCTTCTCAATATATCAACACTTTGTTCCATGTTTTGTATATCATTTTGTTTATGGTTTAGTATTACTTTTGCTATCTAAATCAAATGCGAATGATATAATTTTATTACTGTTATCCATATTTTGTTTCTTCCAAATAGATAAAAGACATAACAATTGTTAATTCGGTTTGTGAATGATAGTTTTATCTTCTTCGTAAATTGAATTGTTATATATAAGTTCTCGCATAACAGGTTTCCCTTATTGCAGGAATTTATAATCATAAGATTGTTATGATTTTCTTTTATGTCTTGTTTGTCCTGTAACATACTTCAAGACGCAGCATAGCTGATCGTTTGCGAGAAGCTTTTTGGACTAAACAGTGTGAATTTCTTCCTCCAACCGGCTTAAGAAGTCATCATACATAGGGCAGACTTGGAGCGTTTCCAGGTCAATTAGAGTGTTGTTTACTGTTTTCATTAAGTAGTTTAATATAGATGTAAGTTTATCAGATTTATATTAGATTGTTTAATTTCAGTAAGTATATTAGATTGTTTAATTTCAATAATGTTTGTTTCTTTTTCATAAAATATAAAAAATCAAAAAGAGATCCTTAGCTGTCTTAGGGCAGCAAACACATAAGTTTTGCAGGTTTTAATCAAATCTGTAGGTTGTTTATAGTGTACATTTGTGAATAAGAAATATTATAACTGATAATTAGATAGTTGATTTGAGTTATTATAAGAGTAATCTGTAGTTTGTAGATAGAATAGTTAGAATAGTTTATATTTTGTATATTAGTTCCTTTCTTTGTTTTATTAGTTTCTAGTTTCCTTTATTTTAGTTAGTTTCTTGTATTTAGTTATAGTTAGTTTGATTTTATTAGTTTAGTTAGATTACTTAGCTCAGATCATCTTTTCTCTTTGGCTTCCTTAGGAGACCTTAGAGCGGCCAACGGAGTCGTTAAACGTTTCATGGTGGTCCATTCCAAACGGCTTGGGTTATTTAGACAACCCTGGACTGGTTCCACTCTCCCAGTTGACGGATGGTCAATTTCGCCCATCAACAGGTTGCCTTGGGGATTTTCCCTCACATCCAGGAGAATTACCAAGTGATAACATCTTGGTTTTTTTGTCGGGGAGAGAAAGGATTTAATTTCCCCATAAGTAAACGACAAAGGATTAGGTTTGATTTTTTATCGTGCGCAAAATTCAGACATAAGAAGGTTGTACATAATTCATTTGGTGACTCTATTGTTAGCATAATCTAGAATTCAAAGCATCATTGGTGACTCCATTGTCAGAAGATGAATTCAGCTACAAGGTATTCTCCTATGAATCGTTCACATATTCATGGTTTTCCAAATCATACGCCTTGTATAGATTGGAAAACACAACTGCCAATATTCAAATATCAAGAACGAGATGATGTTTCTTTGCATCAGATCAAGTTTCATATGCATATACGTAAGCTAAAGGTTTATCATGAATATTGTCTAATGAAAATGTTCATGGTCACCTTGGAGGGAAAAGAAAGATCCTGGTATGAGAAGTTACCACCTTCTAGTCTATACTCTTTAAAGGATTTTCATACAATATTTTTTGAAAATTATATAGAATCCTATTCTTGTTTATCACTGGTTGAAAAATGTTGTGAAAATTTTGAAAATTTCATTGAACATGTGAAAAATGTTTATGGTGATGAAGAATTAATGGATGAAGAAATCATAGAATCCCTTTATGAATATTATTCTTAACAAGAAAAAGTAGAGGATATCTTTCATTACATTAAGGAAGATCTCCAACAGGGTATAATTAATCCCTTGGACGAAAATGAAATAGATTGGAATTTTAATGCTGAAATTCATGTTCCTTCCCCTAAGTTTGATGATGATGTTTAGAGATTAAGTGATCAAGATAAAATTGAGAATAGTCAATAAAAATATTCTTCATATCATTCATTTTCTAAAGTTTTATTTCAAGAAGGATCCTATCAAATTCAATGTTTTGAAATTGCACATATGGAAACTCTAAGTAGTGAACCAACACATATTATAGATATTCAGGAAATCAATGAGCAAATTCATGACAGTTACACCCCACAGTTGCAAGAAAAAACTGAAGAAAGCATTCAGAATTTTTCATCTTTTGAAAACACATTCATAATTTTTAGACTACGAAGATATTTTTCATGTTGAAGTTCATGAAGAATTATTTTCAGATATTCCTTATATACATGATAAGGCTTTGTTACATTTGAAAATGTTCAAGAATGTACAATTTTTTTCACTGATGTTTACGAAAGAATATATGAACATGTTCTTCCCATTTATTTTGAAAATGATCTTGAGCTTGATGAAATAGAACAAAGAACAACAATTAAAAATGAAGGAAATCATTGTCTTCATCAATAAAGGCAAACAATCCATATTCTTCAAGATCCTTTTGTATTCCTGTTGGAAATATCAAAGAAAGAGAATTTTGTGAAATTTCTGGAAGCAGTAAGTGATTTTAGTTCTTCAAAGTGGATGATATTTGAAATTGGCTTCAGGTTGGAGTTTGAGTTGCCATTCTCTAATTGTTTTGTCTACTCAAGGAAAGTGTGAGTAGAATTCGAGTAAGTAGTCATTTGATTCCATGGTTACATTGGTGTGACAAATAAGCTCACTTTTTGAGAATCCTTTCAACAATTTATAGTTCTGTTTTCAGTAGTAAGTTTTTCAATTTCATATTTCAGTTTACAACAGTGTGCAGTTTTGGTTTTTAGTGGATTTGGTTGCAGAATAAGTTCAGGGAAGGTCGCAGAACAAGTTGCATACAGAGTTTTGGAGCATCCCAATGGATCAGTAACTTGGTATTCGTGTTCTTTTCTACCTCATAGGGAGGATAACATACCCATTAGAGATGATGTTAGCACATAAAATGTACAAGGGTGTAAGGGGTAATTTGAGCTTATTGGTGAAGGTGGCAGATTAATGAATTCATCATGTTTTGAAATCCATTTTTGTTCTAAATCCTTGTTGGAGTTTTATAGACATTTATAGGCATGTAAATGGAACCTTAATGTATAGGCATGAAGCTAGGGTTTATGAAATATTTCATTGAGATTGGTTTTTTAATTTGGAGCAAAAGTGCTATAGTTGAATTCCATCAATGCAAAGGAAAAAACCATCATAAAAATTGCACAAAGTCAGTTCAGGGAATAAAAATTAAAGATAGGCAAAACAATAGGTTTCACAGTGAGCTTATGGTATAATGACGTTGTGAAAGTGCTGAAATAGGGCTTTGATGCAAAATTTTCTTTCCACCATATCTCTCAAACCATGCATCCGTTCATCATGAAATTTTTACAGGAGATGAATTAGGGTAAGATGAAGAAACACATTTAATTCCAGGTCAAAATAGTTCACAATTGTCGAGAAATGAGCCATCATCACCTACAACCATTTTTGGATTTTCTCGAAATCTATGAACTAGGTTTTTCTCAAACTGTGTGTGAAGAAGCATCATAATGGTATTAAATTGCTGAAAACAATCAACTCAACACGGTTCACCATTTAGGAGATAATTGAAGAATATCAACTGCAAAATGTTTAAAATAGTTTTGCAGCGAAAGTGCACTGTGAAATTGGACAAATTTCTAGAATTCGACTTTGTGGAGCTCCAACTTGGCAAGAACGACCCCAACTTGATTTAGATGATGAATTTTGAATATTTTTTTATCAAATCCCAATATTTTCTCTTCAGTTGGGACATTGTTAGTTGGTCAAAAACCAAATCCTAGATAATATGATATGGACGAATTCTGCAAATATTTTATCCCTAAAGCATTGTAACCTCTCTCTATCTTTAGCTAAATAAGGATTTCAGACCCCTTAAGCTCAGATATGATGTGATGCTATATTTTGTATGAAAATGGAGGTCCAAGGGGTTGTATTTTTTGGAGTTTTGAGAGAAAATGCCATATTAGTGCTTGTAATATTTTTCTAAAGTTAAACATAGTTGATCAATGTAGAAGTACTATGTTTTTCACAACAAAGACTCATGTTTTGGTGCCTACCAGTTCTGTGATTATCTCATGTGTATGTTTTTCCTTGCTACAATATTTCGTTTATATATGTTTTCTTCATTATTTTATTAAATGAAATGTTCCGTAATTCATTTTGATTAATTCTCTGAGTTCAAATAATCAAATACTTTCATCCATTCCTCTAAAGTTAGAACACAATTCATTCTTGTTAAATGTTTTGTGTTAATGGACTTTGATTCCTAAATCCTAAATCATATTGCAATGAAATTAATTAGTGGAAAGAATTGTCTATCTTTCCTTTGTCATTGAATTTCTCTACCACTAGTTATTGATCAATTTGGATGCCTTTCAGCCCTTGAATCCATACCCAATGGTCTCATATTTAACCCAACCAACCACATATTTAAAACCCTATTCTCATTTTAGATCTGTCCATTGAGTGAAAGTTTAGTGAGAGAGCCCTTTCTAGTTGGAAATGCATGTTGATTAAGGTTGGTTGTCATTGATGTCAACCCTTGAAGAAATCCCCATAGCACAAAGGTTTAGGTAATGGATGCAATATTGTTTGATGTAAATATAAATCATTATTGTTTTTTCATGGTTGATAAGAAGTAAATATGGATGAACTCCAAAGTGGTCCACTTATGGTGAAATCCCTCACAGGAAGATGCTTTGTGGAGTAAGAGAACCCATGCTTAATTGTGGAATAATGAGATGAAGGAAAGTGAATTTTCCAGAGAACATATCCTAGATCGATAGTTCTTGTCATGTCATTTCCGTAGGTATGTGGAACGTCACATAATTCCTCATGGTTAGAGAGTTATGGCCATGAGAAGTTGGAGACCCCAAGTTTGGGTAATGGACCCAAGTTTGTTTGATGGGTAATTGTATGAGTTATGATATATTTTTAGATAATACTATTCTATATGGATAGTACATGTCATGCAATTTCTGTTGGTATGTAAAACGTCACATAAATCCTCACGGTTTGAGAGTTATGGCCTTACGAAGTTGGAGGACCCTCATAT
>CBVK0100413724.1:0-19353 GCA_900067695.1 Picea abies
GTGGAAGAGTGTACATACTTCTGGTGTGTAAATACTTCATGGGGTATAGACACGGCTGAAAGCAAAGGACCTTTGCATCAAGAAGATAATCAGGCTCCACAACCAACAGAAAAACCTAATGTAGATCTAGAAGTAGCAGAACCCCAGAAAGAATCAGACAAAGTATTGCTACAAATGAAAGAAACCCTGAATGACCACCGACATGCCAAATTATTAGAGATCTTCAACGAAAAAGAATGCATTGAAGCAATAATAGGAGACTTCGACATTGACTGTGTTCTAGATAAGGAAACACAGTTGAATCTCATGACAGAGAGAAATGGGGAATCTATAGGGAATCTTGCTATGATCCCTTCATTAGGATGAATAGGGTTCTTCAGAGGAAAATTGATAAACCTATGTGGGAATCTTGCTCGCATACCTATGAATGTTAATGAAAATTCGACAGAAGAAGATTTTGACATAATTAAATTTACTAAGGAAAATGCTCCATTTACCATGTTACTAGGAGAACCTTGGATCAAAAGAGATCAAGCCAAGAAAAAAGGAAGAAGAAGAAGTTTTGGAACAAAAGAAACAAGAGTTAAAATATTTCATGACTAGAAGGATCACACACTTGATTGCAGAACAAGAGAACAGATCGAAGCTATTTAATACTAGAGACCAGGATGTCGAAGTTGCAAGAACACTAAAGGACCCATAGAAGATTGAAGTACCTATCCAAGACAAAGAAGAAGTATTATCCTGGAACCCTAGGGAATAATATCAATAGTACGAAGTGACTAGGTCAAAAGAAGACAAAAATCAGAATGGAAAAAGGAATACTGAGACGAAGCTCACTGGAAAGAAGGCTAGAAAGTTAAGTAAGAAGAGAGCCAAGATCGATAAGTTGCAGAAGGCTCTAGAGGGAACCTCACAGAAGAAAAAATTGCAAAATTGGAGCTTCGTCGGGATATCAGAACAACGACACATGGTACTTCACCATGGTGAAGCATTATAGCCATTGGGGACATTATAACTTTTCGAGCGATGCTCCGAATGGATAGAAAGGAATTTATGGTTCACCACCAGAACATTGGACCATGCCATAATGGATTGAACAGAGTTAATGAAGGCCTCATACCCATTGTCGAGTTATCTATTTATCCCATTGTGCCAAGCAACGAGAACACTTTTCCCAACTAAGAATTTGAGCCCGCAGACTAAGTTGTTTTCACACAGTAATCATCGTACTATGTCCATCTATTCTGTTGTAGTGTCTAAGTTACCCTTTGAACTAAGAATGTCCATCTTGAGCATGTATTTCCAAGGAGCTCACCACAGTCAAAGAATCCGTGACAAAAGTCCTGGGAAATGCCAGAAGGTGCGACCTTCCTGGACATCAAGCCTTTCGAACCATTGGCTGCAAAGTTCAGTACATTGTGGTACTCAAGTGACATGAATAATAAATGGCAGTCAAATGTCGTGTTCCATACATACTACAATTAGCTAAAGATAGCCATCGAGTCCAAGCCTCACATGATGCCAAACAATTTACACCGATTCAGGCTCCTGACGAAGTTCAACATGGATCGACATTTCATTTATATCGCAGTGTGAGCCGATGATCAAAAGAAACAACTTGAATCCTACTATAAGTTGACGGAGGAGGACTTAGAGGAGATTACTAAGGAATGGTCTACTGACCTCCTCATTCCATCCAACCCTGTAGAGATATACAACATTGACAGCCCAGAAGATGCGCAGGATACACCTGGACCTAGCAAAACAAAGAAGACTGACGAAGTACAATATTTAAGCAGTAGTGAAGACTTCTTCCATGTCACCAGAGTAAGGAGGTGATGGTGAAGAGATATATGGCACATAAGATGAACAAAGGGAAGGCGAAGTAACACCACCCAAAGATGAGGAGGACCCCTCAAAGAAAAGAAAGGTTTCCCCCTCAAAGCCTTCCTCTCAGAAGAGATCAAAAGCCCCTATAACTAAGATGCATACCATCCTCACCTCTGATAATTTCAATTTCATCATAGCAGCCCTAAATGATTCTTTGCTGGAGATAGTGGAGAAGAAAGAAGATAAGAAGGAGGAGATGTACAATATAATTTAGTTTGAACTCCAAGGGGTGCAACAGGGACTATAGTCCAGCTGCGCAGTATCCACTGTGCCTCTGCCACTGTGAACACTGGAACTAGGAGATGAGCCAACCCAACTCCACTGACTCGTTGATACAGTTGAAGCTCATCTTCGACGAGCACAAGAGGAAACAATGCAAGACACCCAGTCTTTGGTACAAGTACAAGGAGTACTTGTATAACAATGTCGAGCTACTGAACAAGAAAAGAGTGCTCTTCAAGTGAAGTTCGATGAAGAAAAGGCACAACTGCAACAAGGAAAAGAACAGTTGTTCACCGAGCAACTCAAAGTGAAGGAAGTGGTCAACAGAGCACTGTTCTTTGTAATGGTCATAGAAGTAAAGGTAGAGGATCAAGTCACAAAGCAAGTAGCACAACTTGAAGAAGTGATCCAACAACTGCAACAACACATCATAGACCTAGAACTACACACTGTGCCTAAGACCCCATAGGAGGTAAAGGACCAAAGAGAAGAAACTTTCAGGAGAAAAGTTGAAAGGCTAAAGGCCCTTACCTTAGAATGCAAGAAATTCAATGATCATAGTGCCCAAACATATGAGAAACTTACCGAGAACCCAGAGTTGCAGGCACTGGAGTCACAGCTCTAGGAGGTGAAGAAACATGTAGAAACACTACAGATGCAGCTGAAAGCCCTGACAACTGTGGAGAGAATGAAGAGATCTCAAGAGCAGCGAACCACCCAACAACAGATCTACACTATCCAAAGTAGAGTTATGGAAGTAAATCAGAGACTCTGACCTGTATAAGACAAGGCTTACCAATTTTTCTTAGAGGACGAGAGCCAGAGAGAAGAACTATAGCAGGTTGGTACCGCAACAGAATAGTGTCTGGAAGGACCTATGAATGATGTAGTCATTCAAGATTTTGCTGAATAAGATCTTGTAGCACAGAAACAAGTCAAAGGAGTTCGAGCCAAGCTCAAAGAATTCGAAGAAGAACTTCCTACATTAGAGTGACTCAGGATGAGTCACAGGTGAGTATTGGGGGCTTGTTGGCCCTTGACCAAGTTTTGAGGGATTTGGTCAAGTTTGACCTATTTTTCGACTTTGATACCTTGTCGAAGGAGAAGCGCAAGACAAAGAAGACATAATAGGATATCGGCCCCTTTTTGGGTCCTTTTTTGGATTTGGGAATATGTAACGGGAATAGGATGTCAGCCCATGGGTTTACCCATGTTTAGGCCTATTTTGTATGTAAAAAACAGAAGGCTAGGAAATGTAAGAAGTTGTTGAATAGTGCGCAAGTGTTGTGCAAGTTGGCTAAGTGCTAAGAGTGGGATCTGTGTGATCAAGATTTGTAAGGCTTTGTGCATAATGTATGATACTTGCAGAGCTAAGTGCAAGTCATTGTAAGAGACTGTGAAGGCTTTGTGCTACAATGCAAGGAAGGAGGATCTAGCAAGCTACGAAGATCTCCTGTCCTAGTCGAAGAAGGATTTTGAGGATTTGTTCTTGTAACCGATTGAATGAAGACAATAAAGAAGAAGATTTGGTGGATGTAGCCCCAGGGTGGGGGTGAACCACATAAACACTATGTTGTTCCGCTTTGTGCTTGTCTTGATGTGTTTATAACTTCTCTTGCTAAGTGCTCTGATAGAGATAGATAAATCTACTTATGCTTTGTGCTAATGATGTGTAAGAATGTTAGATCTGACCTATATGAAGGTTCTTAGTTCTTGATATGCTAGATATGACCTGGATGTTTATGATAAAGTGCTTAAATACATCAGATCTGAGTGAATGATGTGATGCTTTGTTCTATCTTCACAATAGTTATTGGTTGAATATTGATGAATTGTTGATGCTAAGTTCTCTGTTAAGTATTATAATCACATATCTATGTCCTAGGTAAGGTTGTAGACACTTGAGTCCTGCAACCACCCCTATCTCTACCTCGGGTGAGACTTCATTTGCTTCTCAGGTGTTGCTGAAAGGGCCAGTGGTTAGGGTTTTGTTGGTGTGTTGTTGTAGCATTGAACCCTAGGTCTACCCCTGTGCCAACAAATGGTTCCATTATCGGGACTAAAACTGTGATTGTCGGGACTGAAGAAACATTTTTTGCATAGATCTACTATTGAAGTGCGCAGTATCGAACACGAAATTGTGATTATTTGGAACTAAGAAAGAAGAAGCTTTGTGTAAAGATCCGACTAGAGATTGTGAAATCTCTATGCATAGATTTGTTTCCCTAGTGCACATCATTCTACTTGACCTGAGGAGCTCTGTGCCAAGAAAATAGGTCAGATCTGAAGAAAATAGGTAAGATCTATGAGCTCTATGCTTTGATAAAGGTAAGAATAGTGAAAAGTTCTAGATCTAGAATCTTTGTGCTATGAAAAAGTAAGATAATTGGGAATTTTTGTTTCAAAAGTATGAATCCAGGTGTGTTTGATAAATTCTATCCTAGCTTGAAAACTAGGGCATTAATAGATGAAAGAAGGCTTGATATGAGTAGATCTGATAAGAATAGTGAAAGATATGTTATACCTATGCATAGAAAGAATGTTTGGACTAACAAATGGATGCAAGATCCTAGAAATAAATTTTTGCAGGTCAACTCCTATGAGCCTAGAGCACAGTACATGAAGGGATGGGGATCACTTAAATGAAAGAGAGGATTAACCCTCTATTACAGCTGTAGAAGACCAGGATATCTTGCTAAGGAATGCCCTGGGAAAAGACCTAGTTGTCTTTACTGTAAAGGTATGGACCATGAAGTGTTGGATTTCCCCAGAGTGATTGCTAAGCTAGAAAGAATGAATATGAATCAAGAAAACCCTAAGGTAGATCCAGAAGTAGCAGAACCCCAAAAAGAATTAGAGAAAGTATTACTACAAATGAAAGAAACCCTAAATGACCACTGACATGTCAGATTATCTTAGATCCTCAAGGAAAAAGAATGCATTGAAGAAATAATAGGTGACTTCAACATTGATTGTGTTATAGATAAGGAAACATAGGTGAATATCATGACAGAGATAACTTGGGAGGATATAGGGAAGCCTTCTATGATCCCTTCATTAGGAGGAATAGGGTTATTCAGAGGAAAGTTGATAAACCTACGTGGGAAGCTTGCTCGCATACCTATGAATGTTAGTGGAACCTCGACATTGTGAATGATGCGATGCTCTGTTCTATCTGCGCAGTAATTATTGGTTGAATATTGATGAACTATTGATGCTAACTACTTTGTTAAGTATTATAATCACAAATCTGTGTCCCAGCTAAGGTTGTAGACACTTGAGTCCTCCAACCACACCTGCCTCTACCTCGGGTGAGACTTCATTTTCTTCGCAGGTGTTTTCGAAAGGGCCGGTAGTTAGGGTTTTGTTGGTGCATTGTTGTAGCATTGAACCCTGGGTTTGCCCCTATACTAAAAACTACAACACATATTTACACAAAGTGACTTGAACGCATGACAATGACATTGGTAGGAATTTCTTATCGAGTAGGATTTCAAGATTAATTACATAAAATGAATAGTGAACCAAGTGGCAGATGCATTGAGTCAGAGACCATACATCTTTTCGGCATTGCCTCTTTAGACTAATCTACATGAAAATATTATAACCTTGCAGCATGAAAATGACTAGTACAAAGAGGTCAAGGATTTTATTGGACAAAGAACCATGATGGTACCAATATTTGAAGGATTTACATTAGAAGACGATGGATTATTGAGATTTAAAAATTGAATTTACGTACCACTGAACGACAAGTTGAGGAGTTCGATCCTAAATGAGGCTCACACAACAGTGTACATGGCTCACTCAGAAGTCACAAAGATGAGGGAAGACCTTAAACCTTTATTCTTCTAGAAAGGAATGAAGGAAAACATAGTCAACTACGTAGCCAGATGTCTGGAATGTCAGCAGGTGAAGGATGAACATAGACATCCAACAGGATTAAAACAACCACATTCTATTCCAGAATCAAATTGGGAGGTCATTACAATGGATTTCATTGTTGGATTTCCATTGATGGCAAGGAGACATGACTCAATTTTTGTGGTAGTCGACACTCTGAGGAAGAGTTCTCATTTTATTCATGTACGTAAAACATATCAGGCACCTGACATAGCTAGATTTTTCATCAGTGAGATTGTTAAGTTGCATGGCATGCCTAAGAGGATTATATCCGATCAAGGATCGATGTTTATTGGACGATTTTGGACTAGTTTCCAAGAGTCCTTGGGAACCCAAATTAACTTTAGTACTGCATATCACCCAGAGACAAAAGGGAAGACCGAATGAACAAACCAAATCTTGGAGGACATGTTGCACATGTATGTGATGGACCAATATAAGAGTTGGGAAGAATTCTTTCCACTAGTAGAATTTGCATATAACAACAGTTACCAAAGAAAAATTAAGATGACACCTTTCAAGTTTCTTTATGGGCGGCCATGTCAGATGCCTTTGAGTTGGGATCGGCTTGAGGATAAGGTCCCGGTGAGGTAAAAAACAATCCAAGAAATGGAGGATAAAATGAAAACAATAAGACAAAGGATCAAGGAAGTGCAAGATCGACAAAAGAGTTATGTCGATGCGCATCGTGTTGACCGTAGTTACGAAGTTGGTGATCTAGTATTCTTGCAGGTGAAACCGTATAAGAGTTTGATCAAGTTTGGAAAGGGTGCTAAACTCTCTCCTAGGTTTTTGGGACCTTTCGCGATTGTGGAAAAGAAGGGGCCCATGGCCTATCGACTAGACTATCCTGATTCTTTGAGGCATATGCATGATGTTTTTCACGTATCGGTTTTGAGACATTATATTAGTGATCCTACACATGTTATTGACATGAGTTCCTTGTAAGTATCTAATGAGGGTGCGCTCACGACTGAACCAATCTACATCATGGACCATCGTGTTCTATAGCTACGACATCGAACAATAGATCAGGTCAAGGTCCAATGGAACAACTATAGTTCACACTCGACGACCTGGGAGGACACATATGATATGCGTCAGCAATTTTCATTTTTGTTTGATTGATATACTTGATACTGTGGTACACTTTATTTCGACGCTTTATACTGTGAAACTTCGAGATAAAGTTTAGACCAAGAGGGGGTGTATGTAACATCCTTATCTTGTGTGCACTAAGAAAACTTATTCTTTGAGGACACTTTCTTGCAAGTGATCCGAATTATTATACTATTGGTCGTTTGATTATGATTATGAAGCATTATGGATATTGTGATATATTATTTTGTTGTATTCACATAAACAAGTGCTATTGACCGGGTTCTCCTGAGTGTGCAAGACTTTGGACATTGAGGATGCAAAGGCATCGATGAAACCCCTTGGACTCCGGATCAAGTCAGGGAGTGGACTGTTGGGTTGAATATTGTTGATGTGAGATATGTACATATGATTAGATGTTATGATGATTGTTTATTTTGCTGACATGATTCATTGATGATGCAGGCTGACGATAGCTTTCCGACCAGACTCACATGTGGAGTAGAGGTGTCATGCAGGACAACCAGAGACTTGAGGGACAGGTGTGGACATCATCCCTACCATAGCCTACTAGCACTCTCGCCATGGCTTGAACTGTAGGTTGAAGATTACCTAGTTCGTGAAGACCCACGATGCCATGAGGAAAGACTGCGACAGTCTCTCACGATGATTCCAAGGGGCGCACAGTAAGGCACACACCTTATTCCTTAGAGGCCCTTAGTCTCCCACAAGATCACCTGGCGGAGTATTGACTCTTAAGGTTTTTGATGTCTACCAAGTCAATCAAGAAGTGAGTGGCACCCTTGGAGAACATAGTGCATCGTAAAGGGCACGTGGCGCAAGGAAAATGGAAACAGGTGAGTGGCACCCTTGAAGCATGTAGTGCATCATGAAGGGCACATCACGAAAGGAAAACAAAAAAAGACAAGTGGCACCCTTGGAACACCTAGTGCATCTTGAAGGGAACGTCACGATTTCAACGGGTAAGTGAATAAACCTAGTCGGCCTTAAAATGAAGGATGTGATAAGTAAGATTTAAAAACAATTTCCCTAATAAAAATGTTTCCCATCCTAGTGAAATTAAAATCTAGGTCTAGTAATGCATGTGGTCAAAAATAACAATTATAATGAAACATGTAATAAGAAGGGGGTAAGAAATTAAATTAAATTATTAAAATCAAATTATAATGGGGGATTAAAATTTTAAAAGGGAAATGATTGTTTTATCTACATATGCTAATTTAATTTTTAATTAAAAATAAAAAAGGGTAAATGGTTGTTTTTCTACACTTGCTAAATTGAGTTTTAGTTAAAAAGGGAAAAGAGGGAAACTTAAAAGAAATAGGAAACTAAAGGAAAAATGGAAAACATAAAGAAAAAGTTGAATGTCTAACTTAGTAAGGAGTATTTCCTTGGGAATTTGCTATTTTTGAACTGAACTAGGAATTTAGTAAGGCGTGAGTCATTTAAGATTTGTAAGGGAATATTGGGACATCAAGGAGTGTTTTTAAGAATACTTTTAGGTGGGTGAGGGAAATAAGAATAATTAAATAATTAATGAAATTAATTTTTTGATGCAACTAGGGGGATGGGTGACATGTGTACGGGGGAGGATTTTCTGATTTAATTAATGAAAAAGAAATGAAATGGGAATTTTGGAAAGAAATCACTTAAAAACACTATAAAAAGGATGGAGGAGGAGGAGTATGGATCCGATCTTTCTGTGTAACGTTATGATGCTGAATTTTTGTCTTGATTGAGCTTCTCTTGTGGGAGTTGGGATACCCAACTCGGGTAACGAGTGATAGCTCGAACTTGTGAGGTGAGCTGGGTGGTATTTGTTCTCTGGTATAGTGTGTGTAGCCCCTTTGCGGCTCACGGGGCTCAGGGGGAAGAAGAGTACCCCAGTGTTGACTGGGAGGTACCGGTGAGGTAACATCGATAGGCAGGCAGAAGTTGGACGGAGCATGCACGAGACAAAAACTACAAAGCGTTCATGTTTGGCTAAGGTACGCCTGTTTAATTTGTTACTTGCAATGAAACTAAATTTACACATGTTATTTGTTTATGCTAGGTTTAATATTTCATTGCCATGCATTGTCTTGCACCTGCTTTCCTACAGTATTGAAATCCCCTTGCTTGTTGTTTTTTGAATGGATTTCCCTTGGCGAACCCAACTTCTAATTTCAATGACTTATCTGTGTGGTTTTATTGATTATTATGAAGATATTGTTCTTTATCTTCCGTTCCTTATCCCTAGTTGATTAGTCCATTCCTGAGCAGTCAGCCAGGAGCCGAATCAATGGTCGTCACTTCGGTGTTTAAAGAACTATAGATTCTAATGCCCTACTTTTCTGTGCATGGATGATGAGTGAAGGATAAATATTTTTGCCCCCCTTACTTATCTCTGTGGTCAATTGATTCGTGGTTGAATGATTAGTCCTTGCGCCTTCTTGTGTTGAGTATCTATGTGTTTTTATTGATTATCTTTGTGCTTTATCCCTGCGATTTCTTGGCATATTACCCGACGCTTGATTGGTATAACCTCTGCGATTTTTATAGATAAATCTCAGCACTTGTTAGGTATCATCCCTGCGATTTTGATGATGAATCCCGGTGATTGGTTGGTATTTTGTCTACATTTTAATGATGTGTCTGCATTGTTACTTAATTCCCTGCGTTTTATGATAATTCCCCAACGTTTTTTATAGTTTCCTGCTGAGATATGATGAATCTGGTTTCTTTTACAACGATTTTATACATATTGTGTGGTTGATAAATCAATATTTAATGACAGCTAAATTCATTGTGATACCTTCATTTTTACCAGCGAATTACTTTGTGATTTACCAACAAATTATTTAATCAGAGTTTGTGTAATTATATGCCTGCGATTTTGGGTGATAGTCTGTGTTTTTCTTCCATAATAAGGCAACGAGTTGAGATATATCAACACTGTGTTATCCTCTCTGAATGGACAACGATTCAATATTTTAATAGAAAGTGTTTATATTCACTATTAGATAGCGAAATTATCCTTTGAAAGGCAACGAATTTATACCTTGATTGATTGTGTTTTATCCCTTGGAATGGTTGCAAATTTTATACCTTGATTAACTGTGTTCTTATCCTTTGAAGGAAAACGAATTATTACCTTGATTGACTGTGTTTTCAATCTTCAATGACATAGAATTTAATGCGATTTTTCATGCTATTTGGACGACGATTTTACATGCTATAATTAATTTACAGCGATGTCATAGCTAATGGACAGAAAAAAAAATGCTAGATAGCCTTTATTATAATTAGCGATTTTCTATTTATTGTATAGCAGCAAAATTCTGTTATGATAATCCCCTGCGTGGGCTTGGTAATTTCTTCCTGCGTCGAATGATAAATCCCTGCCTTGGATGGATAAATCTCGGCCTTGTGAATCCCTGCGTTTTTTAGGTTGTTGATAGCACATAGAATTTCTAGGCAACTATTCGTTAGGTAGTTTTGACAGCGTGGGTAATAATGGACTGCATGGGTAATGTTGCTAGATAGCCCTTTCTCGGTGTTTTTGCACAACCCTTCTTGGCGTTTTCTCCCAGCGATTCACTCCATTTTTGCCCAGCGATATCAGAATATTTTATTAATATTTTTATCTTTATATTAGACTTGATAACATGCAACGGCTTTATCGTTGTACACAGGATATCAGTTATGGTTTTATTGTTGTTTAGTTATGAAATGGTTCCATAGATTATATTTTTCATATATTATTTTTATTATTGTTTCATAAATAGCAATTGTATTATATTTGTTTAGGTTAAAAGATATTTATTATACAACGATTTAATTGCATTGGTTGTGCATGGCAGTGAATTCATATGACGATTTTAAGATAGGATTACTGTAATTTATAGAGATTAATTTCTCCCTAGAATGTAATTCAATGTAATTCAACAAATATTTATTTACTCAACGTTTCCTTACCTACTTGATGCGTTTGATGCGTTTTAATGAGGCTTACACAACATTATCTTTATTAGCTTTAATTTGTACTTAACTGACATCTAATAATAAGACAACATTGTCATGTACAACATTATCAGTACATAGCGATATATAATAAGACATATTGCGATATCAACATATAGCGATATATAGCGATCTCATCATATAGCGATCTACAACATTATCAACATATAGCGATATATAGTTGTCTAATGGATAGCAATACATTTTAGACAACAATACCATCATTATATATATATCAATAGTGTTAATATCATTATTAGCCTTCATTTGTTAGTTAGCGATCGCACTAAGGGATAGAATATATAATAGACAACAATCCTTATTAATAGACAACAAGTGTTGAGAGACAACATTTCTTAAGATGATAGTGATTTTATATTTTGACAACATATTCATGTGTTAAATAGATTGAGATATCATGTAAAATACACTGCGATAATTATGATATGGTTGGAAGGTTTAACTTGGGGTTATACAAGGATTCTTACCTTAGTGAATGATGACTGTAGTAAGACTCTTATGTTATTAAAATCTTAATTAATTAGTAATGGCTTGAAAAACAAGAGAAAGGATTTTAATTTAATGTTATTATAGAAAAAAATATCGAGGGAATACTACGTAGATGGATAATTGCATCCTCTAATTGATGTATGTTTGTTTTAGATTTTGTTACACCAAGAATTTAATGTGATGTGTGTTTGTTTAGTAGTCATATTTCCATTGTGTGTTAATGACTTGTTGATTGGGTGCTTGATATAGTCTTCTTGTATTTCTAACAGTTAATTTGGTCTCCTAGCGCGTTGGATTTTTCTTGGGTTATTGGTCTTGATGTTATGTTGCGCCATGGTTACTGTCATGCCCATCGCCTTGTGACGACGTGATTCTTAATGAGGGGATCATTGCGAGCCCTAATAGATAGAGGCGAATGATAACCTGGCTGGAGTTTGTGCTTCCTCATGTGGGCGTTGTTTGTTGTAATTAATGTTGTCCTTTAGCTTGTAGGCATTGTCTCGTTTATATCAGGCGGATAGTCAATTTTATCTGTCCATTAATTACCGCATGTTTCGTCTAGTTGCATGATGTGCTAGTGTCTAAGTCGTCGTTTGTTGTTTCTTGATCTACGTGCATTGTGTTGTCGTTCAGTTGCATTGTTTAACTGTTGTCATTTTGTCGTCCTTCTTTTTAAAAAGAAAATTGCCTTCGTGTTGCATCGCGTGTAGTTGTAACGATGGAATCATTACAATCTTCCTCATCTCACCATCTCTCGACTAGCTGCAACAGATGCAAACTCCTCTCACTCCTATGAATCCCACACTTTTTTGAGCATTCAAGAAGACATCGACCTTTTGGAAGATGATGTCATAATCCTTTGAAGATACGTCTCATATGACGAGTTTCAAGAGGAAACTCACTCTTCTAGTACCAACACTGGAAATACCAGATCCCACATCCCTCAATACTAGAAGAAGATTGAATTATACTAGCACATGAAACTCCTGCTTGGATGCACTCTCATGGATAGAAAAAATGACAAGTGAGAGATCATGCTTGAGTTGGAAGAGATAAAGGCTCAATTGTGGCTACAGGACCACTAGATGAACCTCCCTACAAAGAAACGCGTGGGATTGGATTTTTCAACCCTTAGCTTGGACGATGTTTGAGCAACTTCGGATGAGGGCCAACCCTCCATTCAAAAATGATGCTTATTCGGTTCCTTTTTTGCGGTTTAATATTGAAGGCTATAGGATTTTAATTCAACCTCATCTATGTCAGTATAGAAGAAACTCTTAGCTAGTTTTTGAGATAATCATAGGAGAAAGCTTAATCTCTAGACTTTATTAGACCTTCATGTTCAAAATAATTTTTTTTCATACTAATCCAGATAATCTGATGCATTGTAGTTGGTCTGGTATCCCTAGTGGCATGCAAGCAATACAATCTATGTACATTTCAAATACAATAATATAAATTTCTCATGATAGCTTACAAAAAAAATAAAAAATTCTAAGTAATCAAAACTATTGTGATCTTGGAATGCCTCTCTTAATTATTTTTGAACACAAAATTAAATTCTAAAAAAATACAAATAATCTCTTTCATTTTTAAAGATATGATAGATCACTTCTAGTCTCAGTTGATGATATATATAACTAATTAAAATTTGTCTATTCTATAATATATTATATATAGACAATTTAATATAAATAACTATTTTTATTTTCTGAATTTTTTTCATATTGATACAAGTTATGAAATTTCAATTCTAATGCACTTTAATATAATTTTTGTGAAATTTGAAATTTAAAAATCTAAGTAGAATTCAAATTTTAAATATTTTTATTATTATGAAAATATATATTCTATAATAAATAAATTTTATTATTAATTAATAAACAATATTTAAAATAAAATAAAAATTTAATTTAAAGTTGAAAAAAAAAAAATCTTGTATTCCTAAGAAGTATATATATATATATTTCTCTCCCCTCAAGGGAGGATTATAAAAGTTCAAAGCCATCTTATCGGCTACACTTAAACATTTTGATTGTACAAAAACCTTATTCTCCTTGCTTTCCTTTTCAAAAAAGGGATTTATATTCATATTTTCTATCCAAAGATCGACTGAAACCATTACAAAAATTTTAGATTCCCCTACAACTTATCAGACAAAGAGATTTAGAATCATAATTCCATGGATTCCGATTTTGAACCATCAACAAATTCATAGAAACGAAAGGCTTCAGAAGGAAGCATTAAGACTTCCTTAGAAATTCATAGAAACCAAAGGCTTCATAAGGAAACATTAATGTTGGGAAGCGGAAGCAAAACATAGCATATAACAGAGAATAAAATAAGCAATTTGAAACACACATTAAAACAAGCACATCGTTCATATACTTGACACAATGATTTATGTAGAAACACAAATCAGGAAAAAACCACGGGCAATGATTATCGGTCTTCTTCTTATTCAAGGGAGAACTACAATAGCCTTCTTAGGCATACAATTATCCTCTCCTCACACACTCGTTGCTACTAGCTCGCATTGTACTCTACATCTATGGGTATGCTCGTATATATAACATCTATCACTCAATTACGCAGATTGATCATGAATAGATCACATAGTTACATGAACAATTCATAAAAATATTGCATGCATGCACATGTGCATGTGCATCTTCATGTGATCACATGAGGAAATTCATTGGCATGTTTCCAAAAATATCTACCTTGACAACAATTCACCTGATATATCATGCCCTTAATTAATTCATCACCTTTTCTACAAACCAAGAGAAGCCAGACACCACCATAGCTTCTCTAACAAAACTGGTTTCATAAACATATCTGCAGAATTCACTTTTGTATGGACCTTTTCCAGAGCCACTCCACCTTCATAAAAAACCTGTCTTACAAAATGGTACTTAACAAAAATATGATTCGTCTTACTGTGATAATCTGGATTTTTAGCCAAATGAATAACACTTTGACTATCGCAAAATACTTTCACCTTGTTCTGCATCCTTCCAAACTCACCCAACAAACCCTTTAACCAAATTTCCTCCTTGCATGCATGTGAAGCAGCCATATACTCTGCCTTAGTAGTGGATAAATCAACTATGTTTTGAAGCTTTGACATCCAACTAATAGGTCCTCTTTCAAGAGTAAAGACATATCCTGAAGTGGATCTCCTTTTGTCCATGTCACCTGCGAAATATGAATCTACATAACCGCAAACTGAATCTTTGGAACCATCATAAGTGATATAACAACTGCTTGTGCCTCTAAGATATCGAAGCACCCATTTCACTTCTTCCCAATGCTCTTTTCTTGGATTTTCCATGTATCGACTGACAACATCAACTGCATGTGAAATATATGGTCTAGTAATCACCATGACATACATCAAACTTCCCACTGCATTAGCATATGGTACACGAGACATATAATCCTTTTCTTCTTCATTACTAGGACATAAACCTGAAGAAATATTGAAATGGGAAGCCAAAGGGATCTGTACGGTTTTCACATTATTCATACTAAATCTCATAAGTACTTTCTCCACATACTTCTGCTGTGATAACCACAACTTACCATTCTTCTTGTCTCTGTGTATCTCCATGCCTAAGATTTGTTTTGCTTCTCCTAGATCCTTCATATCAAATGCCCTAGCCAACTGAGCCTTTAACCTATTGATTTCGACCATGCTCTTTCTTGCTACAAGCATATCGTCAACATATAACACCAAAATAATGAACATGCCATTTTCCAACTTTTCAAGGTAAACACAATGATCATATTCACTCTTTGTAAAATTTAGGCTCACTATGAAGGAATACAACTTCTTATACCATTGTTTGGGAGACTGTCTCAGACCACACAATGACTTATTGAGTTTGCAAACAAACCTCTTATTGTGATCCTGAACAAACCCTTCTGGTTGTTCCATATATATATGCTCATCTAAGTCTCCATGTAGAAATGTTGTTTTAACATCTAGTTGCTCTAACTCAAGATCAAGTAAAGAAACTAGTGCTAACACAATACGAACTGAAACAAGCTTCACAACTGGTGAAAATATCTCATGATAATACCTTCCTTTTGAGAATACCCTTTTGCTACCAGTCTTGCTTTATACCTTTCGACTTTATCATGAACACCCTTTTTCAGCTTGTAGACCCACTTGCAACTAACAACCTTCCTGTCCTTTGGAAGTTCTACCATGTCCCATGTTTTATTCCTCTCTAAGGCATCCATTTCTTCGTTCATATATTTCTTCCATTGAGCACTTTCAGATACCTTAATTGCTTCCTGAAAACAACTAGGTTCTCCATCAATAGAAACAAAAGCCACAGATGAAACATAATCATCATGCCTTGTAGGAGGATTCCTGACCCATGAAGATATACTTAGAGATGGTTGAGGCATATCCTCAGTTTCCTGGATATTTCCTGCATCTATATCTTCATCTTCTTCTTCTGGAACTTCTTCATGCTCATGCCTTTCTGAAGATGGTTGAGTTTCCAACTGAATTTAATGAACTTGCAGTACCTATTCTTGTTTCACTTCAACATCTACCAATTTTGATTTTAAGAGTGAGGATTCATCAAATACTACATCACTGCTTATGATGAGTTTGTGGGTAGTATGATCCCACAGTTTGTACCCCTTAACTCCATCACCATAACCAACAAAGACATATTTATTTGATCTAGGGTCTAACTTAGAATGCCAATCTTTAGAAATAAGAGCATAAACATCACAACCAAATATTTCTAGATTTAAAAAATCACACGAATGACCTATCCCTACCTCTTCTACAATCTTACAGTTTATTGCAGTTGATGATGACCGATTTATCAGATAGCATGATGTAAGAACTACTTCTGCCCATAATTCACGTTGCATCTTGGCATTACTGAACATGCTCCTTTCCCTCTCTAGAAGAGTCATATTCATGCATTCAACAACACCATTCTGTTGAGGAGTATAAACTGTGGTATTATGTCCTTCAATCCCAACTTGCTTCCAATAGTTCTCAAATTCCAAAGATGTGAACTCACCTCCATTATCTATCCTTAAACACTTGATTGACCTATCCATGCTCTTTTCAACCAAATCTCTAAATTGCTTAAAAATATTAAATACACCATCTTTTCTTTTAAGTAAATAGACCCAAACCTTTCTAGAGTAATCATCTATAAATGCCACATAATATGACGATCCTCCAAAATAAATTGTAGGGGATGGTCCCCAAAAATATGAATGAATGTAATCAAGGATACATTTGCTTATATGCCTTCCTATTTTAAACTTTTGTCTACACTATTTTCCAAAGACACGATACTTGCATAAATTCAAATTCAGAAACTTCAAACTTCGAAGTGACTTACGATCAACAAGTACCTTAATCCATTTCTCTCTCATATGACCCAAACGTTGATGCCACAAACGAACAGAGTCACTTGCATCTTCAGATGATACCACTGCTTGATTTACTTTTGTCCTTCCTTCAAGATGATAAAGGTTCCCTATCCTCTTTGCTTTCATAACTACTAAGATGCCTTTGGACAACTTTAGTACTCCACCTTGAGTTGTACACCTGTAAACATTAGAATATAGAAATCCCAAAAATATCAAGTTATTTCTTAGTTTGGGTACATGTCTTACATCTGTTAATGTTCTTACAAAACCATCACGCATTTTAATCTGGATGCTACCAACTCCAATAATTTTACAAGAAAAATCATTTCCCATAAAAACAACACCATCATCAATAGATTGGTAAGTTGAGAACCATTTCTATGAAGACACATGTGGATGGACGCACCGGAATATAAAAACCAATGATGATGATGATGTGAAACATCACAAGTAGACAATACCTCATCAACCATACCTGAATTGGAACCTGAACTTGTTTCAACTACATTATCTTCCTTTGCTTCTTTTGTGGAGTCCTCCTTGGCTACATTCTGTCTTTTCCAGCAATCCTTCTTGAGATGCCCATATTTTCCACATAACCAACATTTATGCTTACTCTTCTTGACTTTTGACTTAGACCTTGATGTACCCCTCTAACTTTTCCCTCTTTCTATAGAGTCTTATGACCACCATTGCTTCTGTTGTAGAGGTTTCCTTATTGGAGTTTTAACTCATTTCCTCACACAACAGAGCTCCCACAACAGTGTCATAATCAATTGTTGGCATGTTTTACAGGCAACATATTCTTGTCATTGATGGTCACATCTACGAAAGATCGAGGAAGGAGCTAGTGCAACCAAGCTCCATTTCAGAGATCGCGACTTGGAGAGTCGAGATACCTCATCCCCATATCCACAAAATGCGAGTCACAAAAGCACCTTATGAACAAGCGTGTGGTCACCACCTAAGGACACATGTGAAAGGAAAGGTGAAAGGTGCCAAAGGAACAAGGCTTAATAGGTTCACAGTGTAACTACTAGAAACGACTGATGGTTTATGTCAGAGGAATCGAAGAGACTTCAGGGTGATTGCCAGAGAAGATGAAGAGTCTCGAGGTATATTCCAGTGGCATGAAGACTGTTCATAGAGGCTATTGACAGATGTAAGACCGTTGGAGCCTGTAACTGCAACAGAGGGAATGAGCTCGACTGTGACAGAGAAGACGAAGAGTCTTGACTGCTAGAGAGGCTAAGGAATATTGACATAACACCCAGTGATGATGGACACATGGGTTTAACCACAAGATAAGTTGAAGAGTTGCAATGATGATCAGGCAGAGCACTCGACATGGGGAGAGCATGCAAAAGCATTGTGAATAGAGGATGCAGAATATGCATAGAGAGAATAAAAACACAGAGTAGAGAAGAGATTGGGGGCTGTTGAGAGTGATTCATGTGTATAGAAGGAGGTAGAGTGCTACAACTGAAATGCATAGAAGAGGGATGGTGCATAGAAGGGACATGGCACACAGAGCATAAAAGGCATAAGAACATAAAGTGTAAGGAAAGTGTGTAGGAAGACATTGATGCAGGTAGAGCAGAGCAGTGTAGCATAACAATGATGAGACCGATAAGCCATTGATAAATATTGTATCACTGTGATAAATTTACAGATAGCAAAATTTATATCTCAGGGTGGTAGGAAGGTGCTAGGGAGGACTATTTTACTTAGAGGTTCAAGTGGGTGCTTGAACACAAGGATTTGTAGCTTCCATCTGGTTGCATCCAGAGAAACCAGGGTGGCAGGGTGGTGTAAGGGAGAACTATTGTTCTTTGTTTTACAGGTTGGTTCCTGTGTGACTGGAAGTTGGTGCTTCCATCCAGTTGGTGCTGGAACACTTGGGGAGTTTTTGCTTCCTTCTGGTGGGTGCTAGAGAAACTAGGGAGTTGGTGCTTCTTTCTAGTGGGTGCTAGAGAAACCAGGGAGTTGGTGCTTCCTTCTAGTAGGTGCTAGAGAAAACAGAGAGTTGGTGCTCTCAGCAATTTGCAGCTTGCAAAATAGAGGTTGTAGCCTCACAATGAGTTGGAGCTCATATGTATGATAATGTGCAGAATGTAAAGATTACTTATCATACCAAGAAGAAGAGGTTTTTACCCTTTATGGGTTTCCTCAGGAAATATCTGTCTCTGTATATTTCATATGTGTGACTGATGTCGAATGTTCTATTGCTTACCTCCCTGCATTATTGTGATTGTCATTAAGTGCTCTGCAAAGAGTTTAAAATAA